>VUQR01025092.1:0-21476 GCA_015108515.1 Hemichromis elongatus | reverse complement strand
ACAAATCAACAGGTAGACAGTTAAAACATGGACACATTTGGGCGTTGCAACAAGTGGAGATATCATCTGAATTTCAGGAGCGGGACCACACCTCCTTTACGCCTCCTCCGTCCTCAGTCTATAAATACCCCCTTCTCCAATACCAGCTGCTCTCATTTTCATGCCCCACCCTTCCCTCCCAATTTCCTTCTCTACTCCTCTTCTCCTCCTCCCTTCCTTCATTCACTTCTCGTTAGTACATGGGGATCTGCCCGGCCCGGGAGCCGTCGCCAGTCCCCTTCGAGGCCTTCCCCAAACCGCAGCACCAGTTCATTCTCCTCACCCCTCACCGCTCATCATTTCAGAGGTTGTGGTCCCAGCTAGTGAATTAATATTTATCAGTGTATCCTATATCAGTGACATATGCAGTAGCATTTGTAACAAACTATGATATGATAGCGATCTATAATTGCTATATAGCCCATGCAATAGCAGCGAGCTATCTATCTTACATCTACTCAAACAGGAAACTGTTAATATTTAATAATATTTAATACTTACATTAATAAGTCAGCTTTCTTTTTCTTTCAACATTTGTTTTTTATATGTATGTAAAATCTGAGTGTGTGTGCATATAATGTGGGAACAGATCACTAAGCACAGTAGTGAGGTTCACTGATTGCACAACAGAGGAATGCAATGTTTCAAGATATGCACAAATTACTTGTTAGCACAAGTAATTTAGCACTTTATTGCTTAAGCTGTCTGTATTTAAAGGTCACAAAGGGTAACTTCTGCCTGGTTTAGTCCAACCAGTTCACCTAAAAGCTAAAAACTAGAGCCAATTATCTGTCATCTTTAGCCCAGCGTTCAACACTGAAAGCTGTATGTGAAGGATGTAGACTGTGAAACTACCTGGAGCTGGTTAATATAGCAGTGCACTTGTACCTTTTCAAGCAGTCTGTGTGTGTGTGTACATGACAGTGGGTGGGAGTGTGGGTGGAGGAAACGGGGAGGTGGGGTTTCTATGGCAATGAAGTGTTTGTGCTTCAGCTGCAGAATGGCAGCATCCTCCCTGGAGGACAGTGACTTTAAGAGTTGTAATCTGGCAAAGTCTTCTCTAAGGAGCTGCAAACAGACAACACCACATGACCCAAAAGGTTGCTGCGACCTCCCGACTGAATCAAATGTGTTGCCAGTCCTTGTAGGAAAAAAAAGGAGGCCCTGTCTGAGCAGTCTAATCTGTGTGGAACAGCATGGATATCAAACGTGTGGGCGGATCACGGGACAGACACAGCGAGGGATAGCCTACATGCACAGAGGATCAGGGTACAGTAAGGAGAGACGGTTAAACCTGGCTACATTTATATGAGCTACGTGAGCTGGAAACCTTGACGGCTAAAAATTCCCTCATGTATTTGAACATCGTTTCCCGTTGACTTATCCTGTTATTGCCTTTAATTACGTTTAATGTTTCATCTAAATAGCGGTGTTCAGAATAAACAGAAAACCAGGATCAGTAAACATATTGTACCCCATGAATTATACATTCTCTGTCAAGGCCACTTGGAAATGAGCACGTTTTCAAACAAACAACACACCCTTTGGCTAGTAAAGTACAAGGTTTGGAAATATTTCGAATATATGAAAGTTTGAATATAAAGTAATAGGTATAAAATACATATAAAACTGTGCCTTTTATTAAACTTTAAAAACTTTTTTTACAATATATTTTGGGTGTACTAGTACACTGCCCTCATTATTTGAACTTTAGCTACGTGTGGTTTGAAGAACCAGCAGTGTATTATTATATATGACAGAATTTAATGTGTCTCTTTCTCAAGATTTTTGCTGCTAATAATAAGCAACTTGGTAAATTTCAGCACCGATTATTACCTAGTGCTATATTACAAAATTAAATGTTAGCAAAAAGTAAGAAACACAAATAATAAAAGAATTTTCAAAAATCTGATAATTATGACATCATTAACTCACAAAGATGTTTTGTTGTCAAAATGTGGATTATCTTTCATTTTGTTATAGCAGACTTACAACTGACACATGTAAGCTCTGGTACTTGTAATACTTTTTATATGAACAAATGTTTTCAGACTAATGGTGCAAAAAACAAACAAACAAAAAAATGTGTTGACATGTTTCTATCTCTAGTTTACATCATAGCACACGCGCTTTCTAGAAATAATAAATTCTCCCAAAATGACCAAAACATGGGAAGTTTTCCCCCTTATGCACTCGGCCTTTTATATGCATTTACTAAATGTTATATTTGACTATAAGGCCATTTTAGAGACAAAAGCTACGAGAGATTCTCGATCAAACTGTTCTCACACAGTGTT
Source organism: Hemichromis elongatus (assembly GCA_015108515.1). Lineage (NCBI taxonomy): Eukaryota > Metazoa > Chordata > Actinopteri > Cichliformes > Cichlidae > Hemichromis > Hemichromis elongatus. Next base: position 19,140 of record VUQR01025092.1, on the reverse strand, counting down.
TCAGGTAGTATAGGTGGCCTGACGTTTGCTCCTTAATCATCTCCTCCAACGCTCAGCATCAGGCTCCCTTGCTTTGGGATACTGTGATATAGCACAATTTTGTAGAAAACATCCCACCTCAAAAAAAAAGGAAAAAATCTCTGCTGTGTTCTGTTCTACCATGCTTCTTCTAGCATGAAGGCTGCTTCACCCTCATTGTGTTCCACATGAGAACGCTGTTTTCACTTACTGTATATCTGAGCAAAAAGAAACAGTCAGATATTGAGTGCTGATCAAATGAAGCCTCTTACAAAGAAAAAGCAAAGATCTTTAGATTAATTTCAGCTCTCTGTACTTTTTCCTTCAACCACTTTAGGGCTTTCTTTACAGATCTTGGTTTCCATTTACACTCCTCCTCTGTGCCTCCTTGTTCAATGCCCACATCCACTAGGCACTATCACAACAGCACCATCAGAAGGCTGGGTTACCCCAGCCATAAGCCTTGAGCAGTCATAGAAAATTACTCTGGGGAAGTGTTCAGATTGCACCAATGTGAACTTCTTTGCCCTCTTCCCCTTCTGTAATAAACACAGTGAAGCTTCCTGCCACATGCTGAACCGAATGCAAATCCTCAGGAAAGAGACATTTAAGATATGAACACAGTGGGGTGAGTCGGCAGCGTTCCAGCGAACAGCTGTATATGTTCACCTTTGCAGAGTCATCCACGCTTATCAGGATGGAAAACTAAGCAGTGCAGGATTAATGTCAATTACCCAACTCCAACGTCAATTATTCAACTTGACTGCACATGTGTGGAGTTTCGTCTCAGCACCTCCGTGTGGGTAAAGAGTGTTTTTGTGTCAGATTCGCCTCTCATTTCATTTTCAGCTGCTGTCGTGACTCTGTTAGGAGAGACATCACTGGCTTTTCCAAAAGCAGGCTTGTAAACTACCCAAGAGCAAGGTGCATGGTAGAAGGCAGGCAGCTTGTTTTCTGTGTTTAGACAGGGGGTTCCTGAGCAAAGACTTTAATTCAGCCAACATCTGAATGTTTATCTTCGCCACCCTGGAGAAACTGACATTTTAAAGAAGCATTTTAATCCCTTGCGTCAATATAGCCTTCACCAGCTTGGAAAATGAATGGTAATGACACACATCCACTCTTTTCCTTCCTCTGTGCGCCACAGCCATCCTCATCCTCATCTTCATCTGCCCTGAGCTGCAGAGAACGTGCTGCTTATGGCTGCAGAGGCACGTCTGAAGTCTGGTCACACGTACGTGATTGGAAACAACATGCATGATTTGCATCAAAGATAAAAGTGCCACAGGGAGGTGGGGACGGATTCTGAAACACACACAGCTTTGAATTTCATGCCCATGGGCTCTTATGCAAAATTCATCGGTTCAGATATATTGTTTGTTTTTGAAGCTTGCTAGAGATCGATTAATGGGATACAGAGATTTGGAAGGCAAACGAAACCCAGTCAGAATGTTTTGTTGGCGCGCAGTGATTACTGAAACACTGAGGATGAACCTGATTCCATGCCCCTGAAAGCAAGTTTACGTAAAGGAGGATTTGCAGATACTAACCTTTAAAAAGAGGCTCCAAGTATAACTCAGGAGTGCATAAATCTACACAAGCTGCTGCTGCCGTGGTCACAAACATCTCATCTGAGGCTCTCATAAAGTTTTGCTGGATTTCTGATTGGTTTCATTTATCACAGAGTTCCCACCCTTGTGACATGTCACGGCCATTAAGCATGCCTCAGGGAACACCATAATTGAGGCTAATTCTGGAAAACAACGTGTCACCTCAAAGGCTCCATCATTAGGATGCTATTTCTAACAGCTCCCGAGTCAGCAAATCAATCACTACCGCTGGGCCTCGATGAAAGCAAAGCAGGCTGCGGACGCATGGATAAACAATCTGAAGGAGGAAAAACTAGATTCTTACTTTGACTGTCAAATTTCCTGATGATGGTATCCAGGAAGGTGTTCTGCGGAGCCACATGGCCCCTCCGGACTGGCATCTTCGCTGCTGTGGCCCCTGGACTGCGAGAGACTTTACGGGACTTTGAATAATATCACAGCGAGAGCGCAGTTCTCCAATATCCGCAGCCGGGCACACGACGCTCACGGCGCTCCCGGCATGGACGCTACAGCGCCAGGCTCAGCGGCGGGAATCCGGGGGCCAAAGTTTTCCCAAGTTTGGCCGCAGAGAAAGTGAGATCTATTTCCACGAGAAAGTGGGGAAGAGGAGAGTTCTGGAAAATGAGGCGTTCTGGAAAAGGAGGAGCACTGTAGGTTCTGAGCCGTAGTTTCCCCTCCAGCTTCCAACCTGAGACGCGCGAGCGTGTCTGCTTGTGTCCCCCGAGAGGAGGGCCGCCTGTCAGGTGATGTTCCTCCTGCTCTCACACTCGCTGGAGCGCGGGGGACCACTCATCATGCACTACAACCAGCTCCCGCGAAGCGAGCTTTCCGTCGAACCTCTCTGGAGCCATGGCTCTGGCGCTGGGATGCGCGTCTTTATTTCTCTCTCATCCCACCTCCTCCTCTTCGCCACCTGAAGCTCAGTGCGTTTCACTGGGGAGGGAAAGAACACGGGATTGGTTACATGAAGACAGCAGAGCTCAAGAACAGCAGCCCGAAGCGTCCTAGATCAGTGTTTTTTTTTTTAGGAGGTGTTCACTGTATCTCTCTCCTCCTTCTCGCTGTGCGCTCTGCCAGATGACTTCAGCTCCACTGGTTTCTAACTGCGTGTCTTTTTAACCCTTTGCGCATCAGGAGCGAGATAGTCAACCTCCGATGGATAGAGAAGAAGGAACGCGCTCTCGGCCATCCCTGCTCTCCTCACCCCAGAAAGAAACTGCTTATTAAACCTCCAAGAGCTTTGCAGTTTGTGAATTTTGGTCGCTGAAAATGTGGCCCAGATATCATTAAAGAGCACTAGAACTGATTTTATTGACTCAAAACAAGATCATTTGTCACAAAAATGATCCTCCAACTAATGAATGTGTGGTGCAGGTGATGGTCGATAAAAGCTCTGAAAGGCTGCCGTTGTTAACAGGTGTTCGGCTTTGTGCTGCATTACCTGTCCCCAGCAGCTATGGGAGGGATTCAGTTTACATCCACGCCCTTCTGCCTGGTCCTACTGTGCTGCTTTCTTCTGTGCAACAAAATACTCCATCCATACCTCACAAGGGAACATTCACCTGCGCCGAAGTGAAGCGTCTCTCTGCCTGAGCTGATCTTGAATCAGCGAATTTGCCTTGGATAACGAACAGCCCGATAAAAACGCGTTGCCGGTGCTCCTTTATTGTGCTTCAGGGAGGGTCGGATGGGGATTCACCACTCAGCCTGCTCAACTACGTCACAAGGGTTCCCCCCTTCGTCAAGCTGGGGATGATGCCTTCACGAAGCGTTGGGTTTTGTGGATTGAAACCCAGTCCAGCTCTTCCATTCTATTTTAGAATTATATGTAATATTTATAAATATATGAATGTTCTCGAGACATGAAGAACGTGTAACGTGTAATTAATTTAGACACTTGGCTAAAAATTACAAAATTGTATGTCGGAAATAAACCACATACTGTCATGGTACACAACAGTACAATCTAATTATACAAACGTATTATTATTATTATGTTGTCACATGTTAATTATTTAACTAAGAAGCTTGTTTTCTTATAAACGATTGATAGTATATATATTGTCATCGTGGGAGTCAAATGAAGCAGAGATAAATTAATTTCCTATGCACTGTGTTACTGACCACATAAGAAATTTCTTATGTCCCAAAGATGGGATCGGATAACATTTTTGTCATTTTGTATTAAAATGCAGCAGCGTGTGTGCTGCTATCAAAGCTACTGGGAGCAAGAGTAGTTTGTGATCTCTTGGGGAGTGAAAACACTGCAACGAGAGATTTCAATGAGCTAAGGATGTTTTTAAAGGAAACAAATACTTAATGAAGGACTTAAAGATTACGCTGACCTTGTTTGAAGCATCATTTCAATTTAGATGCTTTGAGGTTTTAATTTTCCGAATGGCATTGAAGGCATCAGCAGACAAAGCGTTTTTCCCAATGACTGTACAGTCATCGGTTTTTCCTCGTCCTTTTCGCGAATCCCTTAAAGTCCATTAGAACGAGATTGCAGGCCAATTCGGCTGTGATGGGCTCTGGCTGAGGGAAACTTCGTTGCTTTCAGTTGTGCCAAACAAAGGCCTGAAGTCCCTCCGTGGAGGCATTCATCAAAATCACCTGCGCCGCTCAATCCCCCCCCCCCCCCTTTTTTTTTAAGCATCATATTTTTAATGATTAGTTACATGTGATAAATTGCAGCCCTGCAGCTGAACGAGGACTATCGATCAAAACGTGACTCTTTGGCATGAATTAAAAATGCATCGGTTTCTGCTCTTATTACTTCCTGCAGTATTTACTGAAGCAGCTGAAAGCCAGAGGAGGCGTGCTGGTCGGCCTTCCCCTCACAACTCCCTTATTTAGTCAAGAAAAGAGAGAGGGAGGAAGAGGACGAGGAGAGGAAGAAAGGAAGGGATGATGAGAGAGGACGGCGTAATAGGAAAATCAATGTGTTAGTCAATACGTAACTAAAGTTCATTGATGAATTCCTAATGCATGCGCGCCTTGCAATATATTGAAATACGACTGAAATAAATGAAGAGAACAAACTCCAGGCGTCACTTTGACACATCCATTAAAAGCTACATCTTCTTACAGCTCTTGCGGTGGCTCAACAGCTGAAGGAAACTGTCAGCAGAAATGGGGTTTTCACACTGCCAGTAGTGTTAACGAAAGACGTAGAAGCTGCAAGCAGCAGCAGGCATGTATAATTGTAATGTGTTTGCATTCCCTATAAAAGACCTGGTGACACAGGAGATGAGTTCATCTTTGGGAAAAATGGGAGAAAATGATTAAATGAGCAAATTATTAAAAAAAATGACGGGAATACTAAATCTAACGGAGGAAGGCTTGTGTTACAGCCAGGATGCTGTGAGAACAGCATCTCTTTTTGATGCAAACCAAAGGAAAAGGAAAAAGAATGACAGTATGTTTGTTGTGTAAATCTCTCTTTTGATTCATACATCACACGAGCTTTAAAACTTTGCAGATACGTATCTAGAAGCTTGTGTGATTGTACTTACATCCTGTAAATGTTAATACCAGTTTAAGTTTACTGAAGTGTGCAAGTAAAGCTGCTTAATTCTCTGGATTAGAATATTGTGGTTACTCTTAGTGTGTTAAACTATGATTATTATTATTTTACTTTTTAAAAAGCACCTTAAACATAATTTGAATGAATGAAAATATCGGTCGTGCCAGGTCAGTGATCTCAGCTCTGAAATTGATCATAATTATACATCCTTTAAACGTTTAATGGTACTTTTGTTTATTTAGCGGTCCAGCAAGTTAATGTGGTGCTTTCCACTTCAAACAAAGCAATGAGAAATGCTGGTGTATGTGCTGCTGTAACACTGCTTAACACAGAAAAGGACTCGTCAAAGACAGACAGGTGACAGTGCTGTCCATGCATGGAAAATATTTATTGACCAGTCCATCAGAACTGCACTGTAAAAATGTAAATATATATCAGACTAGTAGCTGTTAAGTTAAACCAGACTTAAAGAAGACAGCTGCTACATATACATACACAAACATGCACATGAAACATCTTTGAATGCATTAGAACTTGTGTCATAGGATCTTTAGTCTATAAATACACAGTAGAATGTACAGGCTGCAGAATATTTAAGAAATATACGATCAGCAGTAGGATTCAGTCATTTGATGACGAAGCACTACGCAGCAACATGTTTACCAACAGGGACTTTTTCCACTCATCCATCCGTCCACCCAAAATTCTCCATCTATCACCCAGCGGGCTTTTAGCAAGGAGCTCTTTCTTGCTTTGGACTTCATTTCTGTTCTCTCTGCAGTGCATTCGCAGACGCGTTAAACAGACTCGCTCAGCGTCTGGACAGATCACCTCCTGCGGAGAAAGGAAACAGTGAGCTGGTGTCACATCTTCACAGCTATTCTCTCATTTAATTCAACATGTTCAGCAAATAGAAAACTGCTTTCTGTACAGGATGACAGATTGCGGCCGAGTGTCTGCAAAGCATTCTAGCTCAATTCTGAAATGAACCTGAACTCTATTAAAATAAATACAATGCAGATGCAGATGTATAGGAAGGATTTTATATAGATTCACAAGCACGTGTCTGTGTGAGTTATCAAAGATTGATAACACCAAAGGCCAAATCTGTCAGATTTAATGTCCATGGAAGAGCAGCAGTGGAATTCGAGCTGGGGGGGTTCTATGTCATATGTGGCTCCATCCAATTAACTAAGGCAATCAGCCATGCTGATGAATTGATTACAACAAAATTGCTTCAGAGGTGGGATCCATTAAGTCATTTATGACGATCAAAGGCGAGCGTATGTTTTGCAAAGTGTGTGTGTAAACCTGCAGAAAGGCAAATGTCAGTGACCACATGCTTGTGGTTGAGCTTGGTGTAATAAAATAAATAGGACACTGTGAGAGGAAGAAAGAGAGAGAGAGATGAAGGCTGGGAAGTAATTTCGATTCCTGAGCTGCAAAAAGAAGCCACATTTTCCCATTTACAGCCCTGTACTTTTAGTGGTAGACATGTTTTGTTTCTGATTGGCTGCTCGCTGCAAACAGACGGTTAGCGCTGCACTTTCAGCTTGTTCCAACAGCTGATGGCTGTGGTTTCTGTTTCTGTTCAGTCTGGGACCCAAAGCAGTGTTTGCTTCTCATTTAACAAGAGTGAGGTGAGCTTGGATGGTTAGTTTCTTAAAATACATAATGTGCACACACATACAGTGAGAGAAAAATAAAAGTACACCCTTTTAATGAGTGTTTTGCATGTAAAAGAAATTGTATGTATTTTGTTTTCTTGCACAGACAAACATATTTTTCTATGCCATAGATTTAACACACAAGTATAAATCCTCTCTCAGATGAACTAGCAAACATGACATATTCCAATTTCATTATTTATTTAACAAAAGCTGAGCCAAAAAACAAAGTCCACCCTTACAGCTTCTAAAGCATTCAAGAGGACAAGAAGCAGCCAAGTAATCAAATGCACTTGAGCAGAAGTTTTTGCAGTCTGGAGCGCTCAGGTGAAAACATCAACAATCATCTCAGAGAAGCATCAATCTGGGAAGAGTTCAAAGACATTTGCAAACAACTTTAAGTCCATTACTCTACAGTGTGAAAGACTACTCAAGGGGAAAACAAGACCGTTGTCAATCTTCCCAGGAGTGGACGTCCAAGGTCACAGTGTCCAACTGAACAAGGGTTGTGAGGAGAAAGCATTACAGAATACAACAATGTCCTTTGGACAGACAACACCGAAGCAAAGAACCAGCATATCAGCACAAACAACCCTAATCAAGTCAAGTGTAGTGATGGTTGAGTGATGACGTGGATTTTTCCTCACAGCCATAGGTCCTGGGTTTCTAGCAGTCTAGCAAGAACACCTCTGTATACCAAACTATTCTAGAGTCTAGAGACCATGAAGCCATCAGCCTGACAACATAAGCTTGACTGAAACTGGGTCATACAACAAGACAATGGTGTCAAGCACGGCAGCAAATGTACAACAGAATGGCTAAAAAAGAACAGAATCGAGATGCTGCGGTGGCCCAGTCAGAGTCCAAACCTCAACCTAATTGAAATGCTGTAGCGGGACCATAGAAGAAGCTTCTATAAATAAATGAATGCCTGCAAAGCTCAGTGAGCTGAAGCATGTAAAGAACAGTGGGCCAAAATTCATCCACAATGATGTGAGAGGCTGATAGAAAAACAGCAAATCATTACCGCAATATATTATTGCTAAAGGTTTTCTACCAGCTACTGAGTCATGTGATCACACAACCCACCCATCCCCCTGACTGTAAGCTGGATAGGAAAATATATGGACCACTGATAGCTGTTCTGACTATGTGTTTTTTTAAATTATAGTCCTTGTGAAGCCTTTTGCCTTGCTTATGTCATTAGGCACTGAGTGTGATGCTGAGACAAAAGGAGAAATAGACACAGACGGTCGTCACAGAGAAACTGCAGCCCAGCAGGATAACCTGAAGCAATAGACGGATGTCACCGTTGTTGAAGACACTGAATAATAAGATATCAATAATATTAAAACTGGAGGATAGTAAGACCTCAACTGTCCACTGTGAGAAAAAAAAGCTTGTGTTGGGCCTGAAACTCCTGGCTCCACTCCGACCCTATTAAAGTTTCCACTGTGCGTGCGCCAAGTAACCATTCTATTATGTCATTCATGGACCTACCACCTTACATAACACCCGCTCTCCACCTGAACAGGTTTCCACACCACTGATGATATCACAGGGAACAAAGCCTCCTCAAACTGCACCTGCAGTGACATCACTGATAGAGGGTGTGTCCCAAACGTGCAATAAGCCGAAAGCTTCAACTAAAGAAGAAGAGTGCTCCGTTCCATAAATGCAGGGAAGCTGCTTAAACTGTAAGATTTTCACAGGCATGGAGTCTTTACTTTTCAAAGCTGCCTTGAGTTTACAGAACAAGAACTGCTCAAGGACAAACTTGAAACCCTTGCTTGTATTCACATTCAAATTAACAGTAGTTACTGCTAGTTTATGGCATGCAGTAAGCATGGTTTTAGACTTCAAACTGTTTAGATTCATTAAAATCTGTTAGAATGAGTCCAATAAATATTTATAGATAGACATAATCTATCTGTGGCTGTGCAATGCGCTTTTAGCTCAGCCTAGGGGGAGAGGTGGAGCTGAGATGTTCAGAAAGCAGTGCCAGGTGGAGCACCCCCATCTTAGTGTAACTGAGATGAGTGATAAGTTTAAGGTGTTCCTCAGCCCCAATGCCATAACAAAGGCCATAATGCCATGCAAACCAAACAGGTAATTTATATGCTCAGTTCTCAGGCAATCATTAGATTGCAGTTCATAGTTTTCATTTCAAGTTTCTTTGCAGGTTGATATCAGACTGAAAGGGACGATGTGTTTTAGCTCTGTTCATAGCCCGGATTTTTACCTGTTTCTTTATCACACCTAGTTAAATTAGTTTACCTAATGAAACAACACTTTATCTCCATCTTTTTAAAAAAATAGCTTTTCCTCTTCAGTATTTTTGAGCACTTTTAAAGACACATCACATCGCATCACTGCTGTGCAGATGACATCCAGTTATATATCTCCTCTAAGCCCTAAGGTCTTTCTAAGCTACAGATCTTGCATAGGTGCTTATATGTGCTTATACTTATACTTATACTTGTGGATGGCTGAAGACTTTGTTTAACTTAACGAGGAGAAAAGACAAGCCCTCCTTTTTGCCCCTCACAGATTTATGTCTAAGGTAATGGAAACTCCTGGTCCCCATATTTACTAAACCTTCTATTATGAACCTTGGGGCAGCTTTTGGCTCAGGTTTCACTTTAGATGATCATGGTAAATCTCTGATTCATTCTTGCTCTTTTTTCACTCATGAAATAATTTCAGCTTGAGCCCTGCTGTATCCTGCTCTGAGTTAGAAGTTGTTATTCGTGCTTTTATATCATCTCATTTCAAAATAACCTCCTTCAAACATCTGCAAATTGTTCAAAACGCAACTGCAAAGTTCTCATGTCTCCCTTTTGTTAATTCAGCTCCACTGCCTCTCCAATTTAACATTCTGGGTTTGACTTTTGGAGCACCAGCATACATCGGTGAACGTATACATTCAAACATCTCCTGCAGGTTCTCCAGGTCTTATGATCAGGGCCTACTGGCTGTGCATCATACAAGGCTGAGAACTAAAGGAGACAGAGCTTCCACCCCAGAAACTGTACCTTCATTAGTTCTCCTCTTGTCTCATTTCATTCTCCTTTGTAAGATGTTATCTCGAAAGAAGCTATATAAATACAAATGTACTTATGTGAAAAGCTTGCTTTAACCTTTTAGGAGCCGCAGCCATTTTTATACATGCTCCCGTATTTTCACAGGCTCAACAGTAATTGCACAAATAACTGTCAAGCAGTTCCAAGTGAGGCCTGTTCTCTCCTTACTCTGTGAAAAAATTAGGCAGAGATCTTGAGTTGGTAAATGTTAGTGACTCTAGTGGAGTGGCTGTTTAAAGCAATTGGTCTAACCTAAACCTATTTCCTCATTACATTATGATAAATTAAATAGATGCAAGGTCAAAAGCTGCTTCTAACTGCAGGATGAAGTTGCATTTGGTGGCTGTGCTTGGGAGCTCACCATTACACTCAAAGCAGGAACCCAGGTCTAATCAGAAAGATAAGTACATTTGGTACATTTGTAAAAAGCAGGAACGCACCAGTCAGCTCAGCAACACCCAAATTCCTGGAAGATCACAAAAGACATCAGGATTCTTTCCTTGAAAAACACTTCATAATATCTATCCATGTCAAAAACACTTCCAAGAAGATGTAGCATTGCCAAAAGGCAACTTCAGGAATGAAGTACAGAGGGTTGACCTCCAGATGCAAACCGCTGATAACGCCTGAGAACAGAAACACCGGATAAGACTTTCCTAGAAAACATTAAAGAAAGGCTGCCAAGTTCTGGAAGTTTCTTATAGGAATATGAACTTGTAGCAGACTGATGAAAGAGAGCCTGTCAAACATGATTATTGCTTCATCATACCCAGTGGGAGTGGGTCAAGGGTGTTGATTCATAACTAGGCTGTTCAGAGAAGTAGCAGGATGAATTCTGAAGTACCGACAGCTTTACTTTCTGCTCAGAGTGAAGCAAAGGCTGCGAAACTGGTGGGACAGAGCTTCGCAGTAAAGACAGGTAATGGCACAGCAAAGCTACCCAAAGGCTCCTAAACGCAAAGACATTTTCTCAGCCGGCCTCAACACCCTTTTACTTATTGAGAACAAAACCAAAGGCAGAAAGATCCACAAAGGTACAGCAACTAAAGGTGGATCCAGCGAAGGCCTGGAAAAGAAACTCGGGGGAAGAATCATTGCCTTTATGGTTCAGGTGCTCCTTGACTGCAAAAGATTTTCATCTAAGAATTAATGATGAGTTAATTTGTTTAAATGTAAAAATATTTATTATAAGGAATATTTTTAAAAAATCTCCTGAAATAAAGTTGAAAGTCTGCCATTTATTAAAATCTTGATTGCTTCCACTGGTTGGGGAGGTTTACAGAAGACAAGTGAAAATGATTGCATGACTGCCCTGATATGTGTATAATACTGTAATATTGAATGAAACTCTGTGCCTTGAGTAAAGTCTGTCATTGCTAGGAGGCGGGTGTGCACTCGGGCGCCTGTACGAAAAGTTTTGCATATTTAAATCCTCGAGTCTCACACTGACATGAGAAATGGCCATGCAAATTCATCAGCCCCATTATTCCTCACCTTGGCAGCTAGTGCACTCGCAGCTGTGTATGACTGGCAGGACAACCGGCTCGCTCTCTCCACTCTCACACTGCAGGCTGAGGAAGCGCACCGGGGTGTTCGGGTCCAGACGGTAACTACAGCACTCACACACTGACTGGAGATACGGCTCCTAAGTGGAGAGAGTAAAAAGAAGAGAGGGTAACTAAATGTCAGGGGCAGAAAGAACCAAGTGGGTGACTCGGATATGATAAGGGCAAACTGAAATTAGAGCAGAGGACCGTTTCATGAGGACATTAGGGAAATAATAGGAGGTAGAAAGTGAAAGGACGAAAAATGAAGATAATATAAAAGTGAAACAAACAGAGAAGAAAATTTAAATGAGCAGAAAGAATAAGACAGAGAAAGGAGAGATGCTTCCTTTTATTATTATATGATAGAAGATTACAGTGTAAAAACTACTGCACATTAAAGACAAAAAAGGACTTCAGTGACAAAAAATGAACTAATGTGCCTGTGAAAGACACAATGACACAATAGTATGTAGCCTTTTAATGTTTCTTTATTTCTGCATAAATAACAGTGCTAAAGGGCTAAGGATGAGAAAGCAAACCAAGTTAAACATATGACCTGTGTGCTGAGGGTGATTTTGAGATTCAGTCCACAGACAGATGCACGAGCTGTTGTGACCGAGATGAAGCAAAAATCTTGGCCCTACCATCACCATGTTTCACAGATGGGATGTGGTTCCAGTGCTGGAATGCACTGTTTTCTTTTCTTCACATATAACTCTTATCATTTACACCAAAGGTTTTATTTAAGACATATCTATAGTATGATCTTTAGTAAACAGCACATGGGCAGCACATCTTTTTTCCTTGTATCTCTGCCTTGTGCATTCATTTTCATGAACATTTGACAATGTGAGGCGGGTCTTGGCTTAGCGTCTTATTTTGTAAACTGCTGCACTCCCTGTTTGCTGCTGGACTGATCTGTGTTGTTCGACCATGCTGAGGAGGTTAACCTTTGCAGACAGTCTGTCTGACTGTGAATAGGTTTAGTTCAAAGTCTTTAGAGATGGTTTTGTACCCTCTCCCAGACTCCGGAGCATCTACATCTATCGTCCTTTCTTTGTGCTGTGATACAATCCTGAAACATGCTGTGGAGAACAGACTTTGACAGATCCCTGCTCTTTACATACAACAGGGTGCCCATGAACTCCTGACTGAGGGTATTAAAAAGAGCTTTAATTTTGATTACAAGTCAGTTTTTTAGTTCTCCAACAATTCCAAAGGATGATCTAACTCAGCTGCTACACGCTCCACAATGTTTATTAGTTAGATCTGTGCTTACTCTCACTGTGATTTAATACACTGGGTTCATTAACGCTTAGTCAGAATGAAGAGAGAGCTGAAAGATGCTAAAATGTCTTTGATACACAGAAACTATTATCTCGTGGTAAATCTCTGCACAACATCCACATTAGACTCGTTACATTTATAAATGCTGTTTCCTTGCACAACACTCAACAGCATTCATAACCAACAAAAGATGATATAGCAACAGAGCTCAGCGCAAATAGCTCTAACCACATTAAAATACCAAGTCTATGAATGCCAGTAGTGAAGGACATGCAAGCAAAAAGGCAACGTAAAAATAACAGAAGAAGAAATTCTACATTTTCAGTAAAGTGGGAGTTTCCAGATATCTGAAAACAATTTGCCTGTGGAACATTTGGAGCTGAAGCCTTTTGCCAGTGATAAGCGTGAGTATGCAAGTGACGCAAAGCACTAGTTTCCTCACTACACCAGTTACACTCTACAAGACAAAGCTGCCATTTTTAGTTATATACACTTCATCTTGGGAAAGCTCTGTTTGGGGGACAGAAGATAGCTCTTTTAGTCTGAACGGAGGCTGAAAACAGGGACAATAACAAGCAATTATGAATTTAGCCAGCCTAGTTAGGACATGGCTTAAAACCGTAAGCAATTATTACTGTAAAACTACAGGTACTACTACTAAGAAGTAGAAAAATATGTATTACTTCTGTACGTCTTTTTAAGGTGGTTTGCACGACAAACTCAACAAATAAAAACTAATTGAGTAGTACATGCAAAAATTCTTAAATTTGAGAATAACTGAGCCTCGTTTGTAACTCGGTGAAAGAAAGGCGCCTTTGGAAGCTTTATGCGTCCAATTAATGCCGACAAAGCCTCAAGGAGGAGAGGGAGACTGTGGAAAAGTACAGAGGCTGGTAGCAACGCATGATACATAAAAGCAGAAGGAGGTAAGAAAAGTTCCTCTGAAGAATAGTTATTAGTACTTCTCACACACTTTGAAAAGTCTACAGTGTGTGTGTGTGTGTGTGTGTGTATGTATGTGTACATGTATCCAATTGATCACTGTAATGAATTCCTGCTTCTTCCAGTCGTGCTAATCAATGAGACGGGGACTTCACAGGGTTGCCTAGTCATCGGTTACCATCCCCGGTTGCCACAGTAACGGGAGGTAATGACACATTTGGCCGAGCTGATGTTTATTTTTACTGATCTCCCAGCATGACTGACTCTATTTTTACAGTGGAGACACATAGATGCCAAGGAAGAACAAAGTCACCATGGTGATAAGGTGATAAGTTGGCTGTCTTACAAGGATGAAAAAGACAAAAACCCAAGAATGAAAATCAAAGAAGAAGAAAAAGATAGAATCCCTCTAAACACATGACCCCTGCACAAGATTCAAAACATCCATCCACTGTATTTACACCCCTTATCTTGTATTTATGATCGCCTGCCTTAAAGTCATCGACTGTATGCTTACCTTTAATGCTCAACTCAGTTTGCCATAATCAAAGACAATTCGCTTGCATAAGCCGAAAAACAAAATAGAAAATTAGACTATCTCATTTGCTAAAGCAGTAATATGAAATCCTGATTCATGATTTTATTAATAGTTTGTGGCGTTGGCATTTAAAGGGCAGTTTCACTGATGCATGAACTGTACATAAAAGATGGAAATAACTGGTTGCTCTTAAAAGTAAAGCCATTAACCTTAAACCCGCATGCTTTGTAATGGCCACCAGGGGGTAATTCTGCTGGTTTACTAAAAGACATTCAGTTGTAAAGAAGTCTATCAAAACTTTATTTACAGCTCATATTGAAAAATATCATGAGGTTCATTTTGTAACATGCTCCTACTGTATGTCTGAGCATAGACTATCCATCATGTTTACATTCAGATTCACCTCCCAGTTGTTATGTCAGGATTAAAACAAAGAGATATTCATAGCAAAAGTCTAAGCTTATGAATTCACGTTTTATATGGATTACATGTTTTGACTCAATTTTTGCTACTTCCTGTTCACTTGTTGGAATTTGAAGTTTGACATATTTTGAATACATTGAACATTGCCTAAGAGTCTGTATTATTCCATTGCAGTGACTGTGTTTCAAATGCTTTGATGTGAAAGTATACTTGACCCAGATTAGACATGTTGACCAATCTATTCAAAAAACATGTGTTGATGGATATCTGACTGGAGCACACAGGTATACTCATTCAACTCCTCTGGGAAGCCAAGGAGACAAAAACACACAAGTTTTCTGCTTGAACTGGACTAATGATTTCAATAGCTACATACCATTACTAAAGCCAAATTCATATTCAGGACCCGATAACTAGTTATGCTGATGACCATCAGAGTACAAGTTCAATCAGTTTTTCTCAGTGGCACTTCACTGACAAAAGTATCACACTCAGTATCATCTTTTCTGTCTAGTTTTTCATGTGAATAAACACTTACTCGGCAGAATCCAGAGAGATACAGACCATCACAGGAAGCCAACAGATGACCACACTATCTGATATACAGATAAAAGACACTTGAACATGACTGTATGGTCACCGTTGTATAGCTGAAATTGTGGACACAAAAACCCCCAAAGTTGATGGCATTTTAATTCTGTTTGAAGGGGAAGTGACTAAAACAGTATGAAGAAATGCAATCAGCTACCTTGGAAAATGCTGCAAAGTCACACTAAAAATGGGATATCCACGACAGTGTTCCCCCACCTGCTGATTCCACTTTAACCCCTGACTGTACACCCTCTACAATGTAGGCGACAGAAAATAGAGACATGTTTTTTATTTTTCTTCTGATTCAAGCTGAGTATGACGGAGCCCCGCAAGGGACATGGAAGAAAAAAAAAAGGTTGAATTTTGCGAGATCTCGAAAAACTTTTACATCCTTCACAGGTCACATTTGAAGGATTTAACATTAGTTTTAATATTACTCTTTTACATACACTTTTAAGATATTTCCAGGTGTGAATTTAGCTGTGTAAACGTCAAATATCTGCTCGGTTTATCAAGACATCACATATTTGCAAAAGTGCTTCGACGTTTTCGGAGACGTGTTACCCACCAGCTCGCAGCTAACGGGAGGTCGAGGCCCACTACAGCCGGGAGGAACACCGCACTCCCGGGACATCGTGCCTCTACCTCCCCGTCGGCTTCGAGCTGGCGGCCTCCGAAGGATCCAGCTAATATGTTTGTAAGATGTGAGTGTGTACTTTTCTGCTTTTACTGGAGTAAAGTAGTTGAATCAGTACTTTAATTTTTACCTGAGTATTTTTTAACAAAAGTAATTGTACTTCTGCTTAAGTAAAGACAGTCTGCACTTTGGCCCAATCTGGTTAGTAGTAGCACTCTTTGTTTTGCTTGGATTTCACTTGGATTGTTCGCTGCGTGAAAATAAAACAAACCACAGGAAATAGCAACAAGTTTACAAACCGATCCAGAGCAGAGGAAACAAACTATAGGTGTGAAAACGCCCAAAACATCCAACATGTGGAGTCGGCTGTGGATGCTAGTTGACCCCATGTGAACTAGTTAACCTGCACATGAAGGGTGAATAAGAACACTCCAAAAAATATTATTGAGGAGAAGGAACCATAGGGCACATCGTTTCAATCTTTTCTGCTCTGACCCACGTGAGATGTCAGTGTGTTATAATGATGTGAGGTGTTGACAACACTTGCAGACACTGTAGGGCAAAAAAGTAAAGTTCAGAGACCGGGTGTTTCAGGGTTCAGAAAAACAAAACCTGCTGAAATTAAATCGGGTAGAAAACTCCATTTCCAAGACTATGAAGTCTAGCAGAGTCAGAAAAACAACCACAGTTGTGTGGGAGGATATAAAGAAGACACAAAAATGCAAAGATATTGTACCAACATTAAACATTGTGAAGTTTGGGTGTCAGCTGTGCCTGGGTCAATTTAGAATGGATGTAACAGGGCATCATTGATGTATTTATGATAATGATTCAGCACGAATGGGTGCACATCCCATGTTGGACCATTTGCAAAATACATCAACGAACAGCCTTTTTACAAATTTTAGTCCATTTTAGCCCCTTTAGTTTGATCCTTGTATGAAATCTTACTATGCTACTAGTTACTACTTCTCAAAATTGTCTAAAAGTGTTTCGAGAGATATATCCTGTGAGTGTGTGTGCTTCGCTGTACCTCCAGGATGACATCAGTCCTGGACAGGCAGCGTCCCCTGCAGAAGCTGACCTCGACGTTGTCAAGTCGGCAGTCTCCCTTGGTGATGTTCCGGACCTGCACATAGCGACGACACTCTTGCACAGGCTCATCTTGTGAAAACGCAGAGAGGAAAAGAGATACACTTAGGACAGAGCAAAAAAGAGGTTGAGCGCATGTCAAGGAGAGGGAGAATATAATAAACTAGAAGCACTACTTTATAGATGATATTGTCTTTGTATTTGCATGAAATAAAGGCAAAAAATGACAAAAAGGAAGAGACAGAGCAGAAAGCTCATTGCAGAAGGCAGGGTGACATTGCCGTGAAATTTCCTCCACTGGGACAGAGATTAAAGCCCCAGTGTAGGTTAAGTAATGTAATCTTCCACTAATAGGGGGCTGCAGCACTTCCCTTTTAGCCTCCTCTAAACTGAACTGAAGAACATTCAAATCCATTTAAGTGGTTTGGAAGCCATGATATTGGAACAAATGAACCACAGTGACTTGATGTTTGCTTGAGAATAGATTGTTTTGTAAAAAGCAGCGTTTTAATTGCTCCTTTAGTTTCATATTATCATACATGAAAAAGCCTTACTCTATGGCATCCGGTTAGATTTCAGTGACTACGATTATGGAATCTGATGGTTGGAAGTTTGGGATTAAAGTCTAAGAACTAAGAAGAAACAGCACAGAATAAACATCTGCTTTTTACACCCTCAACATAACTGTTGACTGATTGTATTTTGTATTTTCTGCCATCTGTGTGCTGTACCAACCTGGAAACTGCTTTCTGCACACTGGGCAGCAGCTGCCTGGTTCTTCCACCTTCACCTCCCCCTGAGAGAATAATACATGAGAATAACACAACATTTATGGTCGGCTTATACTTGTTATGTCTAAAAGTGTTTCACTGATGTGAGAGTACACATATGCATGTGCATATCCAGAAACAGATTAGCTCAAGCTAACCGAGCATCAACCCCTGAAAAATAAAGCCTACGTGAAAGTGCCAGTACAGTTTCTGTGAAGGGTGAGTCTTGATCTACATTATTTGATATAATCAAATTCATTATAGCTTCATAATAGCCGTCCAATAACTGTTTAAGGGATGTGTTTGAAATTTTTAAATATGTGTGGGCCATACAATCGAGTCTGTAGTAGTGTAAAAATCCAGCATGATTTTATTCCCTCATTGATATGTTCATTAATGTTTTTGAGCATGAGCACTTGATCACCAAGTGCTAATAACTCAGCATTAGCTGATAACTGGGCACTACGTACTTTATTGTAAATATGGCCTAAAACCAACATCAGGCTTCAAAATGCAGAGCAGAAACCAGTGACACCAGTTTGAACGTGTCCATTCAGCCTACAACACAAAACATCAGCTTTAACTAATCAGATGGCAATGTTGAAAGAACCAGTATTAATGTTATCATTAACAAAACTAATAACACAAATAAATGAGAGAAAATGTGATCTGTGGTTTGATGCTCACACAACACAAAGTGGAATTCAAACAGATAAGTATCAATGGTTGCATGGCCACTTGAGGCTGGTTCCAAAAGTGAGTCCCATGTTTAAATTTCTAACGTGCAAAAATAAACATATATACCACGTAGAACAAAAAGAGTACATCTAGAGATGGTTTAGCCCGACATAAAAACTGTGTAGAGATGAAACTCAAGGTATAATTACACTGGGAGGGTCTTTTTACCAAGCAAGTGATGCAGAAAAAAGGATGAGGAGGGAGAAAATGACATAGAGCCAGGCAGGCAGAATGGAAAAGGTAGAGAAATAAGCAGCAGAAAATGACACATAAAGACCAAAAATAGCGCATGAAAGAAACTGTGACGTAAGGACACACAAGACATAAACAGAGGGAATAAAGAGAAACCCAGAAGAGTCCAGATAAAAGCAAGGTGTCCTGTGATGTCCCCACCTGAGAATAGCTGCTGTTAGCATGCAGAGTCACACACAGACCCATCTATAGCATCACTCTAGTGCATGCACACACACGCACACACACACCCACACACACACACCTCAAGTGTTCCTCCCACTCCGCACTGCTGCCAGCTTTCCCTCGGGGCTCCCCGAGGGATGAAGGAGCCTACTCAAAAGGGTGAGAGGTCATGAAGACGACTATTTTAAGTTGTGTGTGTGTGTGTGGTGTGTGTGTGTGGGGGGGGGGGGGGGGGGTGGGGGTTTTTTTTAAAA
>VUQR01025086.1:12011-31318 GCA_015108515.1 Hemichromis elongatus | reverse complement strand
CTTTGTCCTAATTGTGTCTTTGGTTTTAAGTATTTAATAATAAAAAAGGAAACATAATAAAAAAAAAACCCACTTATGGTCATGAAAATTAATTGAGATTTACCAATTCAATGACACATCCACCTTATTTATTGAAAAGTATCGGTATCGGTATCGGTATCGATATCGGCGATACTGGCCCGTATTTACTTGGTATCGGATCGATACCAAAATATGCAGTATCGCACACCTCTAGTCAACAACAGACACACATATGCCCCTATCGTGGTGTAATTTAAACCAATCAGAGATAGTCGGGGGCGGGACCTTTCTGATTGGCCGTAGTCCAGATATTCCTGTGGTCCTTCGTGTGTACGTTTGAAAGTGCAGGTGGATAGAGAGGTGAGTAACTTGAATAAAGCTATATCGATTCATTAAAACCTTTTTCACGCCAGAATCTCAGGTTAAAGCTCACAAAACTATTTCAATAACCACCAAACAGTAAATGAGAGCAGGTAAACGGATTGTAAACGCAGAGCGCGGACCCGCCGACGCATCACAATCAGGATGCGTCGGTGGCTGAGCCGCAGGTTTTGTATCTCTCCAACCAAAATTTACTGAACCAGCAGCGAAAGAAGATCCAGACTACGCTTCACATTTGATAAATGTCGTCATTACTTCTATCACTTCAACAACAGTTTCCCACGTCAAACCTCTGTTTTCTGCATTATTCATTCGTTTATTACCCACCGGTCTACCGTTGTTTACAGCGCTGTCAGCCGCTGTCTTTTTGTTTTTCCTTGCTTAAATGACCTCGGACAAGAAAGCCTAATTTCTGTTGTTCAATGCTGAAGAAATTTATACTTTTTAAAATTATGCAAAATTGCAGAATATTGCAGAATATTTTTAAGGTTATCTGCTCTAAAACGCCAGGCCAGGAAAATCTCCTTCATATTTTTCTGTGTTTTATGCTCAGTTACTTTGACACAAAGGCATCTGCTGTGATGCTCACAACTCTGATGAAGTCTCACATGTATCAGTGCTGATAAATGATCAGAATTATCAGTAATCCGGACCTTGTAAATTGGAATCAAATGGATTGTAGAAATCTGTGATGATACCCAGCCAGAAATCCAGAAAACACATTATATGCTGCGATAAATGCACTGCCCAAGTGTCCCCTCTCCCCAACTGCCTTTCAGCAGCAGGCAGCGGAAAATAGGTCGTCAGTGGAGACGAGATGATGATTAAGTTTAACATATTGTCTGTACGGAAAGCAATTTTTTGTGCTGGTTCGCCTAACTTTTTTAGGTGAGGCGCACCAGTGCAAACATGGCAAAAAGTTAGTCTCGAGCCCTGCATATATATATACTGTGGTAATATATACTATACACACACACTAGCTACGGTGGTAAATTCTTATATTAAATCTGGTTAAAGTTTCAAACGACAAGGTCAGCATATGTACAAGTAATATGAGTGACTATCTTAACACTGTTTCGCACAGTTTTTCTATTCTTGTCTCTGTATGATGTCATAGAAAGTGGATATCCATAATTGTAGCAGCAGAGGAAAGCTATTTTAAGGCGTTGGTGGCCTTAACGGTAGATGAGCTAAAACAGCTTGGTTTTGATGGTGGATAAACTAGAGGGCTTCTTAAATAAAGGCCTTGTATGAGGGGAAAAATAAGGATTTTTTTTTTAATTATAAAGCTACTCTAGTAAATTCTTAAATTAAAAATGTTTGTTGAGATCCTCACAACCACAAGAAACAAACAGCTGGTGTCTCCAAGTGTAACTAATTAATGCTGTTTGATTTTTGTGTTGGTAATAAATTTGCTGCATTATTTAAGTATAATACCTTCTGGATTCACACATTGACATAGAAAAAGTCACTTTAAGTAAACAAAAAAGTGTATTTGGTCCCAATAAAACATCTGTGGAGTATCTGTTAAAGAACTTATCTGTTTCGTTTTGCTTTTTTATGAATCACATAATTGTTGTCATGGAGTTCAGAGCAGAGCAGGAAGTAAAACATGCAATGTTTAGCAATTAAAATCTTCAAACTGTCTGTCTGAGACACCAACATCACCCGAGGATACAGCCCGGGTGAGACGCCGTCATGTGAGGCTTCAGCCCGTCACATGTGACATCCAGTCCACCAGCAGGGGATCAGCTGCCTAAGCAACAACACAAATAAAAGATTTATTCTTATTTATTTGGTCTTTTAACTTTAGAAAGTGAGTTGGCAGCTTCCATCCACATTCAGAAACTACCCAGGAGACTTTGATCAGGAATTTATCTAAAAGACACTTTTATTTGTCTCAGTGTGCTTCAGCTTCTTTTACTTTATTACTAAGCGTTGAATATTTCACAAGGAGGAGACAAGTTTTTACTACTTGGCTTTACATAAGAAAACTGAGTGCCGGCTATTTAATACTGCTTTCTGCAACATTTGCAGCTGAGGAGCACAGCAGTGTCACATTCAGTTATTAATGAAGTTATGGCTTTTTACTCATCATATGTCCCCTGTGTCACCAAACCCAATGAATCACACGGGCTGAGAGAAAGGCAGCATTTTTCATCTCTTGGCACCGTTTCTCACACGACATCTCGTTCCAGTTAAACCGCACTATTTAAAAGCGGATGCTTCCAGGATTCTCAGTTAGCAGTAAAAGCTCTGGCATTCCTCAGCTGCATTTCCCAGAGATGAAAGTGTAATATAAAAGTGTTCAGAAAGGATCCGTAAACTGTAAGAAGCAAACCTTACAGGTTTTTGTGTAGAAATATTGCAGAGTTACAGTTATATATACAGTCATGTTACAGCTTTTAAAACTGTAAGCTTGGGGTGTCATCTAGCTTTAGATTTTTATTCTGAAACTCCATCAATGTGGCTTTGTATCTTATGCTGGCCCCTAACTCTGAATGCCTGAACCTATTTTTTCATTTTGTAAAAGAAAAAATAGTTGTTTTTCAGAAACCATTTGCATTTTCTCTCTAGCCCAAAATGGTTAAGGAGTTAATGTGATGTGCACGTGGTAAAATCTAGGCAGGACTTTGTGAATGCTTTGTTTTACCAAATATTCCTGTAAAAATTGTGATTGGTCAATTTCTGGATGCCTGTAGAGGGGTAGCATTAGGTGCTTGTGAGCTGCCTGTATCTTATAACGCTGCTGTGTTTGTACCAGATGTTTTGTAATCACTGACAAGCTAATAGAAGCTTTCTGTGAAAGTAGAAAATTATGTGGATGTTCAAAGACATGCATGATTAATTGGTTAATTAGTGAAACTTAATTGATGGTAGGTGTGAATGTGAGCGTGAATGGTCGTCTCTGTCTGTGTTAGCCCTGTGACAAATTGAACGACCAGTCCAGGGTGTACACTGGCTCTTGCTCTATGACAGCTATTATAGCCTCCAGTCCTACTGATGAGTGTGAAGCAGAAGAAGATGCAGTAATCATAAAAGAATAAATGGGTCCCTGTTTAAGCTTATTTTTGTTGTTTTTGTTTGCTAACAGATGAAACCAGGAGCAAATGCTCCCAGATTATAATTAGCTAAATTGGCTTTGTAGATGGTGATATAGATTTTATTTGGGTGAAACTGAACTTAATGAGAGCTTCATTACCATTTTCACCAAGAGGGTGAAGGCAAGTTAGGATTGGGTACCTTTTGTACCAGTACCTGAAAATCGGCACCAGCATCCAACAGTACCTTTATTTCACACTTTACTCATTTTGAAATAATAAATTGTAATTTTTTTTTTTCTTGCAAAGTAAGTTCATACTTCTGAGTTGAAACTTGCCTTCATCACTGTCTGATGTTCCTTTTTAGGAAGTGTTTGCACACTACAGTATTGAAGTGTATTGTTAGACTATTAGTGGTTATGGTTGCATACCAAGGCTTTAGAGATGCTGGCTCACATAATATGTTTGTTTACTGTAAATAGCAGGCTGACTAAAAAAGTTGAGCACAGTCAGGGTGAAAATCCAACGTTTAATCACCAGTTTCTCTGACAACAGTTTGTCCATCGAATGAATACTCATCAGATTTAATACCTGAAGAAAATGCCTTACTAAAAGTTTCATCATTATTAACCTTGTGTTCATCTTCTTGTAGGTTGGTGGATGTTCTAATGTTTGCTGCAGGTCCCTTCTGTGAGTTTTGTTCACAAAGGTTTGTTTCTGTCAGATTAGATGTGTTGCCTTGGCCAGTTTTGTACTTTGCACTACAATCGTTACAGAAAGTGTTGTTTGCGTCAAGTTTTGAGAAGTGTAACCACATCTTAACTTCCTTTTGGCTCCTCACCACCATTGCCCTACATGTTTGTCAGTAGTCGCAGTAGTGATGTGACGTGGTCCTAAAGTTCCCCACAGACTGCTGGTGTGAATTAGTACTCGGTAGCACAAAAGCAACTCTGTCTGGACCCTAAAACTACAGCTTGGTACTGAGTGAATGCATGCAGTTGCATTGGGAACCCATGATTATCTGGCCCTACCAGTCTTGAGAGCTGGAATCAAGTTACAGTGATGTGTTACCAGAGCTTAGCAAGAAATCCTATGATTTCGCTCACTTTTTCCCCTCTCCATCTAAAAGTGAGGTTGGATCACTTAGCTCCAGCTGGCCTCATGCAGACAGTCCCAGCTGATGGGCTTCAGTGATAAAGTGATTTTTTTCCAGAGCTTTAATATTTGAACTCACATGGTTTCACTTATATTTCAGTTCGATTCAATTTCATTTATATTCTGCAAAATGTAAAGCTGCTAATAACTTTGGTCAGTACAATAAGGATAAGCAATTTTTGGCTGCTTCCTGGCTGCAACGGAGGTAGCACTGCACATTTGATTGGAGTTTTACACTGGATGCCCTTCCTGAGGTAACCCCAAAGAGCTTGCACTACATTATAGAGCCACTGCTTAGGTCTGTACAATCTGGTCCAAATATCCTATTACACTTAAAATAAGACACATTCAGCAAAAGAGTATGATTTCAGTAAGATATATAAACTTGTATTAAGACAGTGAATCTTGAAATTAGAACATTTTATTGGCAGTTAGCATGTGTAAAACTGCTGTTTGTATTTTTTTTTATTTATTTTTGAAGATGTGTAGTGTTTTATGCTTCAGGAATTTACAGAATGGTGATGGTGAATAAAAAAAGAGCATTTAAAGACGGGGGATGTGCCTTTAAATCTCCCTCTGTAAACCTTGAAGCCATTTTTTAATTTGTTCTCCCTCTATCACAGCGGGAGGCGAGACTGTGTTGTGTTGCCTGTTTGCTGGCTTGTTTGCGTCTGTAGCTGAAATCTGATAATCGGTCTGTGGGCCACAGCTGTTGGCCTGCCTTCCTGCCGCAGCTGCACGGCGTATATCATCAAGGGCTATTAGCTGGCAGCAGATAAGCTGTGGACCAGACTCTCCTCTGGCACTCTGATCCCCCCCGCTTTTCTCCTTGATTTAGACAAAGAAGAGTGGGTCAGTGTTCACATCTGTCTGCAGCCTTCCTCACACGGATGGATGGTGTTAAAGTTCCCCTCCATCGACAGCCATTTTAATCTCAGATGAGGAATGGCATGCCATGAAGGAGCTAGCTAGCTGCGATACAAGTGCAGGAAATGATCTTTTACATAATTATTCAATGTAGTATTATTTATATTAGGGCTTCTGTGCCAAAACTGTGTGCTTGGGACAATCATATTAGGGGACAGCTGCTCCTAGTGACGTCACATAGACCCCAGAGTAGAATAAAAATTGCTTTTGGGTAACAGGAATCACTTTTATATAAGCCGAAAAGTTTTGAGTCTCCACTGTTGTATTAGTACACTAATAATAGGAAATAATTAAAGGTAGATCGATCACAGCTTCATATTGGATCTGCTTTATTCATCAGACTCTTTGTGTTCAATGCTAACATAGAAACTTCAGCATTGTGAGAGAAGCCCTCAGTGATATATAAAACATGATCATAATGAGCACTGAGGCAGTTGGTACCATAGATGTGTTAAACAAATCTGGTTTGTTTTAGGTGCATTTAACTTTCCCGTTGTTGTTCTTTGGTTATTGGTGACACTAGGGTGCAGCAGTTGTATTTATCTCTTGTATTTGAGTTGGGGTCTGACAGTATGATTAGACTTTTTCAATTAAACTGTCATAAGAAAGGCAACAGTACATTGGGTGCACATTGGTATCTGCATATTTTACAGTGTCTAGCAGTAGCCAGCATTGATCCGTTGTGTTGCATCAATCTGTTCTTGCTGAATGTTTATAAATAGCGCTATTAAGACCTGAAACAATATAAAATGTCACTGTGAAATAGGAGATCAACAAAAGCAACTAAACTTGAACGGCTTTCTTAACTCAAGCATTTCTAACAGACAGCCGGAGCATTTGTCACAAAGCCGTGCTGCGCCTCAGTGGTGTGCGGTCACCCTCTTTGGTTTAGATTAATGCAACTAGTCTTTTATTGATTTATTGAAGCCACAGGGGGAAAAATACAGCCTGACACCATCATGTAGTTATATGCTACACTGGCACTCCGTAGTGACCCTTCTTCTTCTTTTCTCCGATTTTGGTTTTGTACTTGTTTTTTAACAGTAACAAAGCTCCCACAGATCCTCTTAACATCCTCCCCCTCTTCCTCCTCCTCCTCCTCGCTCTTCGGTTTTCTTCTCCTTCAGTGATTACATCAGCTCAGTGGTAACACTGTTGTCCTCTAAGACTGGCCTGCAGAACCAGGAGACGGTGTTGTCCTGTGACGGCTGGCTGTCTTGTTGTGGCCTCGGGGATAAACAGTGCATCTCTGTCTGTGAGCTTTCATGGTGTTTGGCCCTGGACTCTCTCTCCTTTGTGTGTGTGTGTGTGTGTGTGTGTGTATCGCAGCTAAGCAATTGATACACAATTTCAATGTCGAATTTGAATGCTACCCTTCCCAAGACAGCCGAGTCCCTGCTGAGGTCATTCAAGCCTGCAGGAAAAGGCGCTGATCCTTTTAAGATGAGCTGTTTACCTGTTTCCCTGATGTCTTTTAATGTTATAGGAAAGTCTTACATCACTTCCTTTTCAAAACCATGACAGCAGCTGTCAGTGCTCGAGTCTGTGAGGGGAAATCGAGGCGGAAACGAGCATTGATGTGAGTTAGGGCTTTTTGCTGGACATCGCTGTGGTGTGGCTTATTTTTGTCCATCTGTACATTAAGTTGCTCAAGTGTCTGTGCATCCAAATGGCCCGTGGGAGTAGATACAGCTGTTGGTTTTGGGAATAGCTCTCATCTCACCCATTGGAGTCCCACAAAGTGTGACATTCGAGACTCTACTGCAGGAAAAACATTAAGGAATGCCGTGAAGCGCTCTGCAGAACCTGAGCAGGAATTCAGAGGCAGGAAAAATAATGTTACTTCTAATATAGTGGGTTTTTCATCACCCTCTTTGGCTGCATGCCCTGAAGATTTACAACAGGGTGGCTGGTTGGTAGGAAGCAGAGTTGGCAGGTTCATCAGCTGATCAATGATAAGTCAAAGATTAGAAAAGTTTATTTTAGATCTTTCTTTTGTTGACCCACGCACTGTCGATTTGTTATGAAAGAGAAACGTCTTGGACTTTTGCCTGCCCTGGAAGTGTGGATGTTCATCACTTTTAACATGTATCAGTATATATTTTAAGATAAAAAGCTGGAATTTCTCTCCTTAATAATGAATTTCAAAATGTGTTTGTTACTGCTGCTAAAACCTCAACGATCTCAGCCGTCAGTAGTTTAAGCCTGCAAACACTCGTCCCCATTCTTTATAGTAAATATTTATTAATTAGAATTTCCTGTTTTATCTGAGAAACAGTCCTTAAATAAAAATTTTTATATTTATAAAAACCAGTTTATATTTTAGCTCCGCGAGCCACGAATCCCTTATTTTAAAACAGTTCAAACAAAGAGTTATTAAAGAGATGGAGATTATAATCTGGAGATGAACTACATGCTCTGCATAAAAGAGTTTGGTAATTGCTGGAATCAGAGTGCTAAAAACAGCCTGTGCGTTGTTCCTCGGTGGTTTGTTATCGTTATCATCGTCACCATACGTTGGTTAGTTCAGGTGGCATCAACTCGCACCGAGGTTTGTGGGCAACAAACCCTCTTCTTTATTCTCTTTTATAAACGGGAAGTAAAAACAAAGGCTCGTATAAATGTGAGAGTGACGGCATGCAGGGCCTGAAGGAGGTGGTCTTAATGAGGGATTTTTGTCGTAATGTGATCAACCGGACTATTTTCTGCTGCCTGTTTTTGTCTTTTATTGTTTTATGGCAAACAAAATGAAACCATGTTTTCCTCAGAGGAAGATGTTTCAGGGTTTGAACTTTGGTTCACAGTGGAGTCTGCCTCGGACAGCTCTGATTTCTTCCCAAAGTCCAAAGTCATGCTTGTTGGGTTAATTCACCTCCCTAAGTGCCAAATGGCGTTGGCAGTCATGATCGTCTCTCTCACACAGCCCAGCAGTTATTGGGTGTTTTCTTCCTCCGGTCTCTCACTCCATCAGTGATGGTTTCTCTCCTTCTGCCTCTGCTTCTCTCCTCTTCGATTTTTCCAGATGTTTCCCATGATCCCCTCCTCATCATGTCTAATGAATTTTGCTCATCTCTCTCTGATATTCTTGCATAGAGATCTTTGGGTGTTTGCTCTTCTTTTAAAACTTCTTAATTAGTTTGTCTTTGCATTGATGAATCATCCTCCTGATGAACCACGTATCTGCTCCATTGATGCTTTCTGCAGTTTTCTTGTTTGTCGTCCACGCTTTGCTTCCATACCCGAGGATAGGCGTTATGGCATCTAGGACTCTTTCCTTTGTTTAATTTTGTCAGTTGACTAAAATCTTTGCAAGGACAGAGAAGTCTTTCTTTACGAATACAAATCTTGATTTCATTGAGTGATCTTCTCTTCAGTCGATCCAATGCTTCAGTCAGACGTTGCATATTGATTGATGAAGATGATCATGTCTTGTCTCAGTTTTCTCAACGCTGTCTGTAATTAGTGATCGTAATTGGCCGTTTATGTAGACATGAGAGTGTCTGTTGGCCTGGAGGTTTCTTCTTCCTGTTAAAAGGAAGATTTCCCTTCCCGCTTTTGCCCAAGCGTTTTCTCATAGGGGGTCATCTGACTGTTGGGGTTTGTGATTTCTCTGTAGTTCCTTGAGACAACCTGTTTTTGTGATTTGGGGCTATATAAATAAAATTGAATTGAATACTGCAGTGCAGCAGACTTGAAGCTCTTTGCAGGATTCTGCAAACCTTTCTTTGCAGACACTTAGATTAATAAACGTCAACTATTTCCTTGATCCACCTCGTTTGCCTTGGGGGTTTGGGCTACTGGTCGAACAGAAGGTATCACCTCGGACATTTCTAGATTAAATGAACTGTAATTTAGTCAAGGAAATGAACTACATATGGGTATGTTGTGAAAATAGTTGTTGATTTCAGTGTTGTTTGTTTTTATTTGGCATTTCATCAGCTGGAATGCTAAGAGTTTGCTGCAGCCCTGCTTTTGCCACAGTTGAGGTTCAGTTTTGCCCCGAAGCAAACAAGCCTTCTGCTCTGCTGCTGTTTGCTTTCTTTCTGTCGTCAAATCCTACATAAAAAAGGATGATAGTTGCCATTTTTTAATCATCAGCTGTGAGTTTCTCCCGCTATAGTAATCTAACAGCTGCTTCACATGAATAACGACTTCCTGACTGAGAAGCCCAATAAACAAATAAAAGTATGCTGCTCGTCTGATGTTAGGTGAGCGCAGTCGATTGCAGCAGTGCGTAGGTGTGATTGTGAAAACATCGCTCGAGAAACAAGCAGTGGGCTGCGTGAGAGCAAGCAGAGCGGAGGGAAGCCGCCAAATGATGTGTGAATGTGATACTGCAGCATGCACCGCATGAGTTTTCACGGGCCGCAGGCATGCGTGCGTGAGCCTCTGGAGATCTGCAGCAAAGAGTCCTCGCAACTCAGGAAGTTGGCTTAATCCACCGCGTGGCCTTCACAAATCTGCAGAAAAGCACACTGCCGAACAGCTCCTTTCTCTGAGTGTTGAGACGGAGCGAACAGCAAGACATCATGGAGTAATATCAGGGCCTTGTTATTCATGTTAGTGACCAGAATCATTAGCAAGTGGAGATTTGTTTAAGAGATACAAGCTTGTAATCCGTTAAAAAACCTACACACTGATAGTTTTCAATGTGGTTGCCCATAAACAGCATACAGCTCATATTTATACAACCACAGATTTCACTAAAGCAATTATTTTTTTCTTTCCCTAATATTTCTAATTTAACACAGTCTGCTTCATTTATTTATTTTTTTTAAAGGGAACATTATTCTCACGCAGTGTTGCAGTCGACAGCAGCGGCTGCTGAAATTTCACTGTGGTTTTGGCTTCCTTACGGGTCGTTCGACTGTTAATGGGACGTTGCTGAAAATGGGAATTTGAGAGTTGGCGGCTGAAAGGAATCGCATCGATGAGCTTTGTTGCTGGAACATCTAATCGAAAGGAAGACGGAGAAGGCTCAGCGTTACGGGATTTCACCGTGTTTAAAAGATAGGTGTAGCCACCAGAAAAGGGTACGGCAGTGTGGAAGAGCATTAACTCTTTACTTCTTGAAAGCCTATTTAGGAGCTCTTTTGTGAATCGAGAAGTTTCTGTCATATTTCAGGCCTGCTCACAAAACACAGTGATGGGGTGTTCATGAGAAGTTAGTGAGGGTGGTCTCTGCCTACGCAGCCACCCTCGGAAAAACCCAGAAAGTATTGTCTAATTGTCATCAAGCCGCACCTTTACTGATAGATGCTGAGGTGTCAAAACTCATCATTAAGGATATTGGGGGAGATCTTGATAATGCCAGGGAGAGGGAGAAAGCCTATACAGCTCATGTTGATGAGTTTAGGGTCTCAAAAAAAGGAGGTAATCTAGGGTACAGATTAGGGTGGCCCTACTTTGCATACACATGTGGTAAATACCTGTGAATCACAGTGTCCCACAGTTCTTCAGTCATGTTGATTCACCCTTTGCTTGTCATGTCAGCTTGATGCTTCACAACTTAACTAAGCATCAGATTGCTCCACCCATCCAATCCATATGGATGAACATAGCTGTATCAGTCGTGCCACGAAGTCTCAAGATGAGGACTTTGTGTTAGTGTTTTGAAGCTTTTAATACTTTAATTTTTAAACACATTGTCTTTAAAATTACATTTTAAGAACAGCTGATCCTGTCATTGGAATCATTCATTGGTCATTGAGCTTATTATGGAAAAAAATTGCCTAGACACATGGTCAAAATATCAGTTTGTTGTGTTAGTAATTACTTTGTGAAACAACGTTTCATTTTAGGCTTCTGAAAATAAAGCACACCTAAAAAATTCTGCATCATGATGTAGAGGTTGAACCATAAAGGAGTGGCCGTGATGGGCCCTCTGGTAGCTGTTTGTGATTCTTGAATAAATATTTCAGGAATCTGGTGACTGACAACTTGTCTCAGAATTTAATTTAAGCTTCGTCAGCTCAATTGACAGGCTATGACAAGCCAGGGGAAGCTATGACTGAGAAACACAGGGACACATTCACAGGGTAGTTACTTGTGAGTCACACAGTAGGCCCACCCTATGAGATCAACATCATATCCATCTATTCATCCATCTATCAAGAGGTGGGGTTCATCCGGGATAGGTTGCCAGTCTATTCCAATGCTAACACAGAGACAGCCACATTGCAGTCTCTAAAATTTAAAACTACCAACTGAGATCAAAAACCTAATCACAAAAGTAAGCTGAGGCCTTTGATGAAGGGATATTAAGGTTGAATTTTCTCACAGACCTCTGCACAACTTGACTTCTTTTTGCAGCTTGATGAGTCAACCTTGCAGGCCGTTAGCAGGAATGCAGGCTTACAGCATCTTTTACGCTTCACTTTCAACAGGAAGAAAACATTGCGATACTTTTAATTTTGAAGTAAAGCTGGTATATGACATATTGTTAAAACGGAGCATGGCTTGCAGTGCATCAGCTTGTGTGTTTTTAAAAGCTGTGTGTGTGTGTGTGCAGGGTGAGCTTTGGCATGGACTGCACTGCAGCTGCTTCTTATTTAGGGATGTATAGATTTTCTCTCTAATTTGGCTGATATGAATAAAATGATTTTGTTCCATTGATCAGCTGCGGTTCAGTAGGTTTCTATCACCATATTCATTTGACAGAATCCATTGAGAAAATGTTGTCTGTAAACTGTAGAAGAGATCTAGCTTCATCCAGTTGCCGTGTCAGATACACCTAATCAGTCATGCGGTCGTCCCGATACACCTCGTAACCAAAACCAAAACCACTGGCAGTTGATCATTCTCTTTCTTCCTTTGTGTGAGACATAGGCCAATCTGACCTCAGCTGCTTTTGGAAATGTTGCATCCTCTCATTTTTCCCATTCCTCTTTGAGCGCTGATGGGCTCTCCGGCTGCGGGCCAGAGAAAGGGATGTGCATTTGTTTCCTGCCAATGAAAACGGCTCCCCGCCCTTCCTGCTTTTTGAGTCATGCCACATAGACTTAACCAGCAGGCAAACAAAATGACTTGACAGACAAACAGACTTATCTTTTACATGATTTTATCTTTATGACTAAACAAGTAAGACGAGATTCCTTGCTCTGATATACATTAAAATGAACAGGTGCTCCTTTTTTCTTGTGTGTGTTTTTGTTGTGATTGGTGTGCAGTTGGATCCAGAAGGGAAATGAAAGAGCATTTCTGTGGAAGGAAGCAGAAATAAAACTCAGGGCTGGTGTGGATAATGTTATAAAAAAAAATATGCCACAGCAGATGTCTGAACTCTGAGGAAGTCCTTTGATAATTGTGCCCTTTTCCTGTTTTCTTCTTCTAGGAAATAATTTGCATTTTAGCAGCTCTGAGAGGTTTAGTGTTCACTCTCTGCTGGGTCGGGAGTGAAATGTGTCACAGTGGCAACTCTAAGGCCCAGACAGCTGCTGACAAACAGGTTAGTCAGAGCAGCATCCCACAATCTCCACGGTGGAGAATATAGAGCTGCCGCTCAAGACGGCCACATCACATCTCTATGGTAACCGCATAGCTGTCCTGCTGCCAGTGGGATACCAGACATAGCAGAGGAGCACGGTTCAAAAAAATTGGATGAACTAAAACCAGAAAGCGACATTTTTTTCCCCCCTCGGCTGTCAGCGGAGAGCAGTTGGTGTCAGTAGACAGACACAGGACAGGACACTGACAAGCCTGGACGCTTCCTGCTTCCTGTCAAAGGACGGCTGCAGGGGAAGCGGCAGGGCTGCGGAGGGAGGATAAGGCCTCGGGCAGGAAGCGTGAAGCTGAGACAGCCTCCAGTCACTCATGCCCAGTCACTTGAGCCACCAGTTTCCCCTCAAAGCTTTGACCTCCTGGGCATGATTGTGTGTGCTTTTTATGTGGTGTTTGGGAGCCAGGAAGTCGGACCCATTAACCCTTTTGGTCACTTGGGTGGTCACTCACCACCCCCCATTCCTATGGTGCTAATGTAATATTCAAGGGCTGCAATTACCAAGAATTTTCATGTGATTTGTGAAAATTTCATGCTTTCAGTGCAGGAAAAAGTCAGAAAATGTTAAAAATGCCCTCACAGTTTGCGTTTTGGCTTTCACTGGGTTATAAAATTTCTGTTTGCTTAAAAGTATATGCTGCAGTTTTGTCAGATGCTGCGCTGCTTGCAGAGATGTGCACACAATTTTCTTTGTTGCCGGAGCCTTGTTGTACTTGCACAATAATGAATCCTGCAGGATAATGCTCCACTTTTAAAGGGGACCTATTATTTCCAGCTGTCTATTTTTATTCTTGAACTCTGCTTGAGTAACTTTGTGTGATTCACACTTCAAAATTAGACTTCCTGCTCCTTTAAACTCAGCGTTCTTCTCAATGGCTGCCCCCTTACAAACAAAAAGTTTGGGCAGCAGGTGGGGGGGGGTCGTCCGCTTTAACGACCGCTGCTGTGTGTCTGAGCAATACGATACCGAGCCAAGAATGGGGTAAAAAAAACTGCCAGAAAGTAGGTGTAAAGCAGGGACAGGGATTGCATATACAACGTCTCTGGCCATGTTTAATATGAACCTACACCACCGTAATAGTATATATTGACAAAAATGAAAGGATAGTGTGGTGATATTGTGGAGTGACTGATGGGTTTCTTGCCCCTTTGGGGGCATTGTGTTTCACACTTTGTTTTGCTTTGGTTTTTGAGTAGTTTTATTTTCACTTTCATTTGTTAGTTAAGTTTGGTACTAAAATGATCCATTTTGGGTCAGTAAAAGACTTGAAAAGTGTGTCTAAAAATGTGGCTAAATGATTCGTGGCATCACTTACCCCATTTATCTTCTATATTTACATGTAAGGAATTTATCAGTAATAGTTTCACTAACTGATTGTGTCGTTTTTTTGCTTAAGGAAGAATGCCTAAAGGTTACTAACCTTCAGCTCTCAAGTATGAACATTTTTACAGTGTAGCAATTAAACAGTAAATTGATTTGTTAATGATTTAATATTTGATATCAAATTAGATATCTTTGTTGTTGTTTTTTCTGTCCTCAGAAAGAAAAATATTGTAAGATTGTAAGATGAATGGCTTATTTTTTCTAAATTTTTATATTTAAAGCAAGTACGTGACTCTTTCTTAGACATGCTGCTGAGTTTACCATAACCTTTATATTTTTATTTTTGCTTTTAAAAGTAAAAGATTGAAATTGTCTGTTGCTGCTGGTTACAAAATCTGCTCTCAAGTGAGACCTCCCTTTTTTAGCTCTCTTAAATAAACTCTTTGACTCGTTATTTCACAAACTTCCCCTAAAAATGTCCCAACACTCCTGTTGGAATCTCCAGGATGGATCGTCCCTATTCTGTGCTTTATTTTCCCATTAAACACGTCATCAGCATGCATCACTTGGTGTATGGGTGGAGTGATGAACAGCTGCAGATGTTTTGGCATCGTCACACTTGCTAACCCCCCGCTTGCGATTGGTTGCTGGCAGATAAAAACAATCCTTTGACTATATTGAATAGTTGTTGGCCTCTTGGAGAGCAGTTTGAAGAGTTTGCCTGTTGCCAAGGGTTTGCAAAGGCTGTGTGCCGAGAAAGCACTGGTTCATTGATTTCTATTGGTTGTGTTTTTGCTTAGTTTTTTTTTCTTTGCACTAAAAAGATGAGTAAAATGGCTTTAAAAAGGCTAATATCGGTTACATTTTGCACTAATGTGGCAGCCAATATGAAGATATTCAAAGTATGAAGCATAAGTTAGATATTAGGTCAGATTTTTTTTGACTTGCTAATGTATGGATCAATAGATACTGAAACGAAAGAAGAAAGAAAAAGGCAAAATGCCTGAAGGACCATTGTTTTTCCTTCCTTATCCTGAAACTTAATATTCAATTACGAACACACAGAATGCCTTATGGGTAACCCTTTCAACCCTCTCAACATGAGCACCACATAGGTCGCCTTATCAACCTCTATTTTGCGTCGTCTTCATCCTAATCAGCACACACTGCGCTGTAGCCTCTGAATAATCACAGATCTACTGACCAAAGCTGAGAGACGAGGGTGGGGTTTGGCATGTTGCAGAGAGGCGATTTGAGAGGAAACGCGGCTTGTTAGTGAATGTGTCAGCTGTTATGGGGATCTAATCTGTTGTCTAATCAATTACATGGAGTCAGCGCAGTTAGAAAAAGATGAATAATTGCCCTGTACAGCCAGTATAAGACACAAAGCAATAATTCTTCTCTAATTTTGAAGAATCTGTTCGATATCTTGAATTCAGCTTCACATTTCTTCATAGTGGAATAGACTAGATTCTGTGTACATTGTATTGAAATAGAGGCAATCTTTTATACAAATTTGAGAGTGGAGATTTCATCAGAAAAATGGTAAATGCACATTAATCAAAGCTGAATGTGGTTCATGTAAAGTTTTCCCTTTTAAACTTAGAAACTTATAGCACTAGTTCTTGTTTATGAAACTAAACTTGTCCTTATTTGTGGTTTGATTAAAATATTTGATATCTCTGTTATCTGAAGGGAGGTAAATGGCTGTATCTGGTTTTTTGAGTTTTTGCGCTATGCTAAACTGCTTTGCAGCTATCTGTAGACTCAGTGAACAGAAAATGGAGTAATGATGTTTGATTTTTGATGCGATTCAAGACAAGAAAACAAGTGTTTTGCTAGCCTATGTTGGTGGCTGCATGGACAGTGGCTCCATGGTGTAGTGGTTAGCACATTCACCCAACATGTGATCACCTGTTGGAGAGCAGGAGGAGGTGAGCCTGACCCTTATGGATTCTTAAGCTAGTGCTCCTTCTGTCATACAGCGTTTATGTCAATTTGCTTGCACAGAGCCTATGTGACCTACGTGGCTAAGCTGTTGATTGGTTGAGAAGTTCGCCGGAATAGGGAAGGGTGTAACAGTCTACAACAGCGTCAAAGATAAAGAAATATGCAGTGTGGTAGGACTTGACTTAAGCGGCCAAAGAAGTGCAGGAGACTGATGCTGTCCAGTGTAGCGAGTGATTTATTCACCAATTTGTGACCAAACAATATTTACAAAAAATAAATAAGAAACTGAACTCCATAGTTAACTCAATTAAAATAAACATAACTGAACTTAAATCAACAGAAATTACGGTCCTGTGCACACAGCTACACTACTTTCCCCCTAACACCTACATTCATCTGCTTAAATAGTCCACTTAACCAAACAGTTTCTTCTCTGGACTATTCTATTAGGTAGGTGAGACCAACATTGGCATACTCAACCCTATACTGCTACTCATTAGTAGCAATATAAAATTATGCGGTGTAATTGAGACATTTCACAACACTTAATCCATTGATAAATCTATACATCTATAAACACTCTAAAATCAGTTTTTTTAAAATTACAAAAGTTCTCCCCCTTCTTCACCTGGTCTCTTCCTGTGACCTCCAATTAACCCACGAAGCTATAAATACAGGAAATAAAACCACATTTCCTCCTTTAGTTTCTGGAACACAGGTAAGTAAGGTGAGTTCAAATTAAACCAATTAACAGTTGAAATAAATAACATGTTAACTTAACAAACTTGTAAGAATTGATTTAAACCAAGATGTTATATTATATAAACTGTAAAAGTGCACAACATAAACAAACCCGGGATAGTAAATGTTTGCCTACTGGAGACTACATATGATATATGGATAAATCAAAATAAGAATGTTAACTAAGAATGTGGACAAATGGTCTTCTGACCCACTTTGTCACATGCAACATGAGAAACTGTTCCACTGCAGCTCTCTCTACGTTGTAACTTTGATCAGCTCTGATATTTGCCAGGGACTAACAAACAGAGTAACATGTGAAGGATGGTTTGCAAAGGTGTAAACTAGCTGGGTGGCGGTCACTGCAGAGCCAAGTTTGAATCAAAAGCCAGCAGCTGAAAGCGCCTCACATTGTGGCTTCATGGAGAACGTTTTGCTGTGCCCGAGTTAATCTGAGAAAGCAGTGATGACTCTGGATGCATGCGGGAGCCCATTCCTGGAATTTAACTTATAGCAAGGTTGTTGTATTTCTTTTGTTTCCTTTGGTAAACAGAACACTCGTCATGATCAACTGAAACTTTAACGGCTGGATCTATGAGTGCTTATTGACACAATTTAAAAATGCTAAGTAGGGTAGGAGGTCATGACTGTGAGACACTTGTAATGACTTCTGTAATAAATTATGCGCTTATTCATGACCAGCATTCAGGTTTATCAACAGCTTACTTTTTTTTCTGTTTACAAAACGGTCCCTAAAGCCATGGTACTGTCTATGTTCCAGCAAAATAAAATGTTCGAAATCTCTTTGCCTATATACTTATAATAAGCACCTCCTTAGATGCAGCTCTCAGTTGTTTAACCAGAACAAATAGGTGACAGGTGGTGGTTGATAGTGTGAAGAAAGAAAGGAAATGAGCACAAGTGAAAGTACCTTATGCAGCGAGTACCCTGACAAATAACATTTTATAATGCAACCTTTTCTCTGATACCTTCTGTAGGCAGATATGTAAATACTTGACAAAGTCCCCAAAACCACTTTTGTGTTCTTCGAGACATTTAACCATGAAACTCCACACATATCAACATAATAATCTGATACAATCTGCAGCATGGGTTCTGCCTTATTCACTCAGCTGTACCTTCAATAAGACGGCCCCCCTGTGATGTTTGAGGCTAGGCAGTCACTCGGCACTCATGCCGTTATCAGAGAACAGGGGTTACAAGATGTGTAACCTAATGTTTGTGTCATCATTGAAGTATGTCTTCAGTCTCTTTGAAGACTTTTATCATAGTAATTATCAGGATAATATCATATACAAAGGCATTATCGGAGAGATTAGAGGTTTATTCAATTTTATACTGGCCTGTTTAGCCAAACAGACACAGGGCTAAGTAATGAGGCTGTGTGGGGAGGTATGTGGCAGCAGAGACTGTTTCCATGTGCAGGGGGTTCAAAGGGCTCAGCCCTGGCAAAAAGGGCCCTGCGGCAACAAGCTACTGCTGCCATAATTGGGGAAAAGCCATGTAAAACTGTCCAAGGGAGGCCAAGGACAGCTTAATTATGTTGTGAAACTTAATTAGCTAACTGGTGTGTGTGTTTATACGTGCATGTGCGCGTGCGTCTGCTTTTAACTGAGTGACCTTGATGCAGTAGACCTTTTTGCTTGGGTTTTATTGTCTATTTTAAGAAAACGTGGCAGATTTATGGTTTCATTCCCCATGGTTAAAATGGGTGGATGTGAAATGCTTGCGCTGTCAGAATGCATTATTCTGAAAGCAATCAATGCAGGCTTACAATTTAAATCATTCAGCAGAGGCAGGTAGCACAGACGTGCATTTGGGTTCCTCGCGTGTCCACTTTTCCTGAACATAACGCGTTTTCCAGTTATCTCTGCTTCTCCTGCAGCAAATGAGCCGATAATAGATGTCACACAGGCAGATGGTTTTCAGGGTGTCACAGGTGATTTTCATGCTGCTGTTTTTGCAACACATCCAGTTTGTTTAGCTCACTAAAGGGGATAAATGCTTGACCTCAGCGTTGTTGTGCCTGCTTTTTCCTCGTGTGCAGCACTAATCTCTTGTATTAAAAGTAAACATCTGCTTTCATTTTTATTAAGCTGTCTTTATAATTAGTCACCCGGGAAATATGACGGGTAAACAACAATTACTATGTTAGAATATTCCAGGGAATTGTCACTCAATTAAACACGTTGTCCAGCATGAGATATGCTGAGTATTCACTGTTTTATTGGGTGTGAGGTCATCTTTG
>VUQR01025086.1:0-11991 GCA_015108515.1 Hemichromis elongatus | reverse complement strand
GAGGTCATCTTTGTTCATTCACTCCCTTTTTTATTCTTGGTTAGGTCATTTTGAGTAGGTGTGGTAGGTTGAAAATGGTCTTGCGTAGCTGTTTTTCTTTTTCTTCTTCATTTAACTTCATGTTACAGCGTTCCCATTTGGAGTCTGAAGTTCTGTAATAAAGGCAAACAGCTCTTTTATGATTGTTTTTCTGGTGTGTCATAAAAGGGAAGAAAGTTGGTAAACGGCACCAATTTTTAGATACTGACTACCAATCTGATACCAGTGTGAAGTTAATACGCTGTAATGGTCATTCTTAAAGAGAGACTATGAGTGCATTGTTTTACATGTAAGACCTCAGGCCTAGAGATCAGTTGGCAACCCTTTAGAAACTACTGGTTGCTAGGGTAAAACCTGTATTGTTGTTGGCAGATGCCAAGAGAAATTGTTGGCGAAAAGATACACCATGCTGCAATAAAAACCTTGTGATTGCTTTGGTTCCTAGCAGATTGCAAGTGGGTCTCCCCCAGTTTGCATGAACAATGCAGACTTGTCTGCAAACATGATGACTGCTAGTGGGACTTTGAAAAGTGCAAAAGGAACTAGAGAAAAAAACTGTTCACCTTCAAATTAAAAGCTGCACTAGGTGATTTTTTGTTTTTAACCTAGCCTCAGATGAAACCTCACTGGTTTCTTTCTCGTGACCGATGGTTACCAGAGGGTTGCCAGCCTATCTCTAGGCTTGTGTAACATCAGGCCTGATTAAGGGCTGTGCGATATGACCAAAATCTCATATGACAATTTAAAACATTTCTCATCCTGATAATGATATATATCGCAAAAATGTTACTTTTCTGTCAGTTCTGTGAATTCTGTGAGTCTTAGGCAGCTCGATCTTTGTGTGGTGTTTTCCGCTGGGCGTCGTGTACCTGGAGTCGAGTGTTTTGACCGATGCGTGAAACTATACATTTTTAGATATAACTTGTAACAGCCGCCATTTTCTTTGTATTTATTACACAGTGTGCTGCAGGGAAAAGCCTGTTCTAACTTTTGAGTCTAAGGTTTAATTTGAGCACCTGACGGCTCTTTTTTGCTTTTCATCCGTAAACTCTCTCCATACTCTTTCACTTGATTATTGCGTAGGTGGTTAAAGAGGTTTGCTGTGTTTCAGTCTGTGGTGGGGACCAGCCAGGCATCATCATCGTAGTACCGTTTTCTGGTCCATGTCAGTCTTTTCATAACCGAACCGTGTCCATGCTACAGAGGTAGCCTCTCGTTTAGAAATAAGGACCTCAATTTGTTTTATATCATCCTTCTGTTTGGAGCTACCTGGTTGTGCCTCATCTTCACTGGCCATGGTGGTATTCTCTGTGCCTGCGTCCACGTGGTGATTGTAAGCATAACATTTATAGTTACGTCATGTTTTTATTTGAGGTAATTTATTTGATGCATATTCCGAAATTTGATTTGATGTTTAAGAATAATGTATTTTGTCGTCATTTCAGTTTATTTTGAAAAATCTCAACAGGACCTTCAGCTTTATTGTGAAAGGTTTATTTGGAAAACGAACAAGCAAGCGGCAGAGCCACACGATGGTTTTACCATCATTGTTGCTAACGAACTGACGTGTAAAAACAGTCGCTTGTCCGTCTGAACTTTGAGAAATTAATATAGTTACTACAGTGACCATCAAAATTATGAAAAAATATTGCTGTAAACAGTGGATTTTACAACACCACGAAACAAACGATAGCGTAAAACATGAAGCAATGGAGGTTTTCATATCGTCATCCGATATATATCGTCATATCGAACAGCCCTAGCCTGATTTAAACAGTGCGTTCTCCTAAAAGAAAACATAAAATGGACAAGAATATACAATAATTGAATCAGTATTTAATATTAAGATGATAAATGACTAAACGATCAAGAGAAGTGAAATGAAGAAGAAACAAATATATCTGAGCTAGTCTCTTTTCATGTCAGAGTTGAGAGAGATGTTAACTTAGAACTCTTTAGCACGAGTAAATGGTCAGCGTGTTAAAGATGTTAGCGACTTGCATTTTAACAAACTGCTTTCTTTTACATATTTTATTTAACTTCCTCAATTTTGTCAACCAACAGCACAACTAGCCTTCCTTTCAACGAGTTAAATGTAGTGTAGAAGTCTGTCATCCTAAAAGGAAACTCTCAGGAACTTGCAAGTTAGAGGTGCACCAATCCGATGCACCAACGGCTTTTCCTTGCCCATATGTCCATCTGTTTTCTTAACAACCAATCCAGGTTTGGAGGGGGTCTGCCATGTATCTCAGCTGTTATAGAGCACGAGGCAGGGTACACTACGGACACGTCTTTAATCTATCATCATAGAGTCAACATCACATTCACACCTGTGCACTATTTTGAATTACTAATTAACATGTGGTGTAAGTCTTTGTACTGTGGGAAAGCATGTAAACTCCACACAGAAAGGCCGGCAGATGATTCAAATCCAGGATCTTCTTACTGTCTTTAAGTTGCTGAAGTTGTCCTGAATGTAAAGGAATGACGTCCCGCGGGTGTGGGACAGTGTAGAGGTTAACACATTTGTCTAACAAGAAAGGTGAGAGAGATTTC
Source organism: Hemichromis elongatus (assembly GCA_015108515.1). Lineage (NCBI taxonomy): Eukaryota > Metazoa > Chordata > Actinopteri > Cichliformes > Cichlidae > Hemichromis > Hemichromis elongatus. The sequence goes on along the minus strand of VUQR01025086.1, from coordinate 9,396 downwards.
TCGTTCATTCTCAGAGAAGACGCAAACCTCTTCAGGGTTACGTCAGGAAGGGGATCTAGCGTAAAAAAAATCCGCCAAACCAAACACCTGCTACCTGCTGTGGCGATCCAGTGTGGATAACACAGCAGCCGAAAATGGCAACAATCACATCGGTACTGGAATCAAAGCTTGGAAAAGCTGGAATTTCTGCATCCCTGTTTGCTTCAAACAACAGTGACCACACATTATGAAAGCTGGGTTGCCAAGCTTTGCAGAGTCATTCGACCCGTGAGCGAATAAATGCTGATTTTACCCTTTCCCACTGAAGGCAAAACCCAGATGTTCGTGGGTGGTTTTTTTTGTTTGTTTTGTTTTGTTTTTTTAAACCAACTGAGAAAAGAATTAAAAAGATGGAGTGGAAAAAAAAGCTATAAAAATTTAGAATTAAATTCTGAGCTAAGAGGGCGTCAAAATCTAACATTTCACTTATTCACTGATGTAATTGACTTTAGTCTTTATCCTTCCTTCGGGATTAATAAAGTATATCTCATCTCATCTCATCTGTAAGTGGTGCAGGATTATGTCAGTCAGTGCTGGGATTTCTAACGGGCAAATGTGAGTTATGGGGTGTGTTTGAGTGTGGAGTGACTTCAGACGTAGTTGTTGTTTTCTCTGGCAGGGAATGAGCTGAGCAATACGGCCTCATGGTGAGATTTTCTTGCATGTGGATGATGTTTATGATGATGAATTTTCCTTGTGTGAAGATGTTTTTTTTGGGGGGGGGGGGGGGTAAATCAGCTCAAGGGTCACACTTGTGGATTTTGCATTGAATGGCTTCTGTGGTACTTCTGTACATGTAACCACCAGTGGAAGATGCATGTGTTTTTATTATTAATACTGGTCATTATTTTAAATCCCTGGTGCTGTTTGCAAAGCTCAAAACATTAATCTGGGAAACTGCAAGAAAGTGAGCTGTATAGCGTGCAGTAACGGCAGTTCAACCTCATTTTCGTGTGAATAATTTGTAATAATAAACAACCCGTAATTGCACAAAAGCTCTGCTTTTAAAATGTGTGGATATGATGATTGATGCCACGTTCATTATGAATGAGCACTTCAGCTGTATTATTGAGCAGATATTTGTTGTTCTCATGCCGTAACCTCTTCAGGTTTGGTCTACCATTAAAAACAAATATTTAAAGGTCGCAAAGTGTCTTTGCCGTTTTCTGATTTGAATGTTCACAGTCTCCTTTAAAAGTATGAAACCACTTCAAAGGTGTTAAAAAGCATCCTCTCTTCCTCAGGCGCTGGACCAGGACCGGACCTCCCTGCAGAAGGTGAAGAAATCGGTGAAGGCCATCTACAGTTCAGGTCAAGGTGAGAGGAGTGTGTTTCTAAATCTGTCAGGCTTCGCTGTGCTTTGGCTAATGTTTGCATACAGCCCCGCAGCTCTTTCCAGAAAATAAAGTCCCCAGAGGAAAAGCCCAGGATTTGTTAAAAATCTTTAATAAGAATGAGGGTTGCTGCTTTTTTTGTGTGTGTGCGTGTCTGGAACGCAGCCTTGTGTTGGACAGATGGTGTTTGTTGCATGTATCCGGGCCGTCCCAGAAACCAACACCTGAGTTTGTTTAGTTTGTTGCTGCGACAAGGATCCACAGTATTTTTCCACTGAACACTTGCGAGAGCCTCCTCCCTGTAAAATGACAGTTTGTGGTGCTTGGCCCACAAAAAAAGTTTATTTTTCCTCCTAAGAAAAGAGTCGGTTTACCTTCACCTTTGTGGCTCTTTCGGAGAAACAGCTGGGTTAACTAGAAGCCAGCTGTTTACCAACTTTTTAGTCTCCTTCAAGTTAAACTAAGATAAACCGTCTAACCCTGTAAGTGGATCATATTTGATACATTCGAGTTTTTCAGACCTCTGCATCATTGGTGTGATTTAGAATTTTTTATCCAATGAGAAAGCTGATGTATAAAGTCAGATAATGCACAGAAATGTAGCAAAAATTATAACTTGTTTATGAAAATTGATATTTAATTTTTTTTATTTATCCTACAATTATTTCATAATTTAGGTTTTCTGGGGTTAACATGATTGCAAACTAGACACAGAGATCCCTCTGATGGTTTGCTCAGTTAAAATATTTTTTTTTAAATTGTGATATGAGTCTGAGCAGTGTGTTAGACACGGCGTTGCTGAGGTGGCAACTGTTTTATGTTTACCCCGAGGCCACACAAACCAACGCTGTTTTAACCTTTGGGTGTTTGTGAGTCTACTTCTCAGAAAACATTTCATAGTTTTTACTGTAACTGAACTATTGGTGTAGTGAGAACAATGGAAAGTTACCAAGATTTACAGCAGAAGCCTTGAGACCAATTCTAACCTGCCTGTTTTTCCTTCTTCTTCTTTTTCTTTCCATAAAAATGATTATAAACTTGTTTACAGTGTTTCAGAGTATGTGTCATAGATCTAACGGGTGGTAGCAGTCCTGCCTGCTCTGCACTGACGGCCTGTTAGTTTTAATATTGATTTTTAAGATTTTATATCTTACTCTTTTTTTTTTTTTAAAGCCTTTATGGCTCATATTGTAACTGCCGCCCTCACAGCAGCCACTGGGCCGCCCGAGGATCCTCGCGCAGGAACCTGCAGACTGCTCGCCTCATATTTAAAAAAAACAAAAGATGACCAAATGTCTGCTGTCGGGCTCCTCGCATGTGGAACAGCCCGAGTGAGAAACTCCATCTCACTTTGTCCCGAACTTCTTTTAAATAACTGCGATATACCTTTGTAAAAAAATGTCGACGTCATCGCCATCGGCACTGTACTGCTGTTTTTTTCTGTTTGTTTTTTTTGTTCATGGGCGATGAAGCTGACTTTATAGACACATCCCAGAAAGTTGATGTTACTCATCTGGATTCAGTGTTTTCAGCGGTACAAACTTTAAGTCATCCAAGTGATTTTCTTCAGACTTGGTCATAAATATCTGAGTCTGTGGCCCATTATTAGACAGCTACTTCTGTTCATTAAGCAGCTGTACTGTTTATGAGGTTGGGGGCCCTGCAGTCAGCTATATGAGTGATGAAATATTTGTCCTTCTAAAAATGCAACGACCACATGAACCCGGAATATTGAGCATGCATCAGAACACCTTCATAGACACTCTTTACCAATGAGAAGCAACAGTGCTTATTGAAAAATTACTAAAGTAAATGAAAATGCACATAATTTTTGCTTGGATTGTTTTTAAATCCTTGAGGTCGCTTCATCATATTTCTGTGAGCTGTTTTGTAATTTGATTATTGGCTCGTGTTTCCTCCACAACTCTTAACAGCTAGCAGCAGCAGGTGATCGGGTTTTGTACGATGAGGTCACGTCGCCTGAGATGGAGATGCCAAGTGTAGTCTGCAAAATGGCGGTCTTCCAGGTGGCTAGTTTCTCTGTACTTAAATTTTCAGTTTCATTCATGTAGAAATCACATTGGTACGGAAAGCAGCAGAGAGCTTACCCTCCCCCCCAACTTGACCCTTGTGTGTGACTCCTCTTTGGCCTGAAACTCTACAGACAATGGAGATGGAGCAAAGTTGGCATGACCCGTAAAGTCACAGCCACAGAAATGGGAAGTGTGCCAGGTTGAACTACACAGAGTTATTCTTTAATGCAGCTGTCAGGCAAAGTAAGCATAGTGAGCAATAAACATCCCGTGTTATGTATCATGCTGTTGTACAGTTTGAATCCGGTGCAAGATTTGCAGAGTATGCAAATCTTATATGAATTATAGTATTTTATAATGAAGTGTTTGCTGAATGTAAATGCAAGGATATATAGAACTTGAACTTTTAAGCTTGGTGCATCTAAAGATCCCTCATGCTGCCCGTCCATGAGAACCCACCGCTTTCCTGCTGGGCTCCTAAACCCCTTAAATACCCAGAAAATCTTTAGAAAATACAAAACGTCCTCAATAGTAGCTTCAGGACTGTTTGAACTTTGAGTTTCCACTGTGACGCGTGTCCAAATTGGCTGCTGCGGGGAATAAGCTCTGCAGGGTTCTAGCCTCACCTGACCTCCCTGCCAGGTCTCCTCTCTAGATTTGGCAACAGTCTAAACACGTCCCCCTCCGCCTCCTCTCCAACTTAACGTCAGCGACAGATGGATGCTGCTCTTTGACTGACGGCTCTCGGGGAGTTTCACAGACCTGAGAACAACGCGTCTTGTTACACTGACAGTAACTGTATATAAGGATGACTTCCAATTGTCAAAATGTATAAAACAAAGTTTCTCAGAAGTGAAGAAGTCACAAGCCATAGTCATATGTCCTATTTTATTGCTTGTTGCTGCTCTGCTGAAGGAACTTTCCACTGCAGGATCTGTTGAATATTTCTGCCACATTTGTCTTATTGGGAACATCCCTAGGAAAGATTTACACTTCTGTTTGTTTCAGGTGTGTTTCAGGTGTGTTTTTTTTTTTAACTGGGCTTTAGAACATTCTTTGTTATAAATCTACAAACCTCTCCACCTCACATTCATATCATCAGAAAATAAATACGTGCAACGCTGAAAGCAGCTGAACTTGATTCTATAAATTTAACTTTATGGTCCTTTAAAAAAGCTCCTTCACTGATTGGCTGTGTTAGCCGTTGAGTAGATTTGCATAATTTTCAGATCAAAATAATGCTTATTTATCTTATTCTGGTGCAGCCCCTCAGTTCATTCAGCTCCTCTCCCTCTATGCTACAGTCACATGGTCTCACACATTTGAGACTGACTGCATGACCACAAATTATTGAGGCCATGTTCACCGAACCTGTGATGTCACTGCCTTTGAAACGGTTGCTTCAAAGACGGGGATGGGGTCTGCAACACCTCGTAGTCAGCTGCTGTCTACATAGTGAATCTGGTGCGCCAAGATAGCAATAAGACTGAGCCAGTCTGCCAGTTTGCTGTTTAATGGGATAAAGTTGGCAGTTCCATTCAATCTGTGACATTTTGGTGATAAATGGGCAGAAATTCACATTTAATTCTTACATTTGGAGACCAGCCAGAACCTCACAGATCTGAAGCACTAATTCAGACATTCCTCCATAAATAGTGACAGCATTTATCGCAACCTTTCTTTTACACAGACATATAACCAGAATACAACGAGCTGGGAACCAGCTGCAGTCAAAGAGACTAGTTGCAGACGATCATCGGTGCAGACAAAGTCACATTTTTTGCAACGTGTTAGGAATCTGTCTACGCTTTTATATTAGATGATGGTTAGAATGGTGAAAGGTTGCAGTTGTCTGAGAGTGATTGTATTCAGTCCAAGACAGATCAAAGACTGTGGGTGATGCAGTCTCAACGTCTGGGAACTATTTGGTTGCAATTTGCAATTGGTCGTTAAATCAAAAAAGACTTGATGTAATCACTGATTACCGTTTTGTTTAGTCTAAAGCAGGGATGTCAAACTCGTTTTACATCGCGGGCCACATACAGCCTTCTGTGATGAGGAATGGGGCTGGACCATTGTATCAGAAACGGACAGAAAATAAGTAAAAGCATAACAGGCCCACTTTAAATAAATTCACAATAATGCCACACCGCCCACTCAAGGATTTGGCCACTGGGAGGTGAAGGGTGTGGGTTGAGGGGCAGGGCAAGTGTCTGAGTTTTGAAAGAAGAGGCCACCCAAGCATCTACAGTTTCATCATCATCATCATTTTATTTCTTGTTAATTAAATTTTGAAGTGTTCGTGGAGTGAAGATCTGCTCCTTGAGATCGAGTGCATGAGCTGGCCCAAATCTCCCGGGGCGACTAGGAAGCCAGGTTGATGATTTTACTTGTTTGCCGCCCAGTTAGGCCCACACTACTTCCTATACCTGTCAGCCGATGTCCCGTACGTGGTATGTGCGATGCCTCTTTTTGATTGCGGCTACAGTGGCACGAAAGTAAGGATTTACACATATAGATGCAGGGTAGTTCGGTGACCGTAATAATAACTACAGTATATCAGAGGCATTGTCTTTTTCTTTTTTTTGTTTTTGGGAACTCGTAATGCAAGCTTAGTGTTCTCCTCTGAGCGGGTCATTAAAGGTCACTTCTTTCTTCTTTCTTAGTAACATGTAAAAAGATCTCAAGATTTCTTGACATGATGTGGAGAAGAATGCCCCAAGCAGCTGAGTTTCTGGCGTTGTTCCCAAGTTTCTGTTCTTAATGTTTTTAAAAACAGGACATAAGAGTTTTCACTTCTTTTTTTTCTTCTTTTTTCTTCTTTTTTTAATACATAAGCTATACTTCTCAAATATCAAATGTCTAAACAGAAGGAGCTTTTAAGGAACTTTATTCAATCTGAAAACCTTAAAACTTATTCAAAAACATGTGTAATTCACTACCCGATTGCTGTGGTCACCTGCAGAAGGACACTGGTGGTTTTTCAGGATGTCATTAAAAGTCTTTGCATTTAAACTGACCACAGTTTTTTGTTGCCCCCCCTTCTTTTCTTTACACAGACCACGTCCAGAATGAAGAAAATTACGCCCAGGCTCTGGATAAGTTTGGCAGCAACTTCATCAGCCGGGACAACCCCGACCTGGGAACAGCCTTCGTCAAGTTCTCTTCCCTCACCAAGGAACTGTCGGCACTCCTGAAGAACCTGGTGAGTCCAGCGTGTCAGCACTCAGAGTGTCATTAAAATAAATGGCTTGGAGAGCCTTTATGACTGGCCCGGTCTATGCAAGGATAGAAAGAGAGATCCTTTCCATGCACAGCTTACTTTTGCTGTCTTCACTTGGATCAGTGGATCAGATTAGGATTACTTTAGTTTAAAGGTGAGGATTGGAAGGTTGGATGAAGCAGCTAACACCTGGGTTATGTGTTTGTACAGGTTCCAGCTGAATATTACATGTTCATCAATCTCTGCTCTCGCTTACGTAGTCAAAACCAACACTGCAACTGGACAGTTTAGCTGACTTTATCCACCTTTTTCCCTTACCAGGCGGGCTCTTATCTGCTGGCTTTGGATTCCCCTTGATGTCTCTGTTGAATAATGTGTCCTGTTTGAATCCTTTGTGAATGATTGTTGTTGGAAGAGCCACACCACGCGCTCCCTCTTTCTCTTTCTTTTGCTTTCTCTCTCTCTCTCTCTCTCTCTCTCTCTCTCATCCTGTGCGGCTGACAGGGAGATTAGACTCCATAAATAAACTTGGCAGCACCAGGAACAACTGCATGCGTGTCCATGTGGAAACCACCTTAAATCACTCACCTGCCTGAGCTGCCTGCATAGTGAAACAAAAATCTCTTGACTTTTTCATTTTGAGTATTTAATCGAGTGCATTTTTCAGACTTCAATAACGGCGCCCTGAGGGCAGCTGGTGTGTGCGTGTACTACAAATGAGTATTGATGAGCAGCGCTTGCCCTAGATGTCCTACATGTGTCATCGGCTGAAATTTAAGGATTTTTGCAAACAGATAGAGCCAGCTTTTCTGTGTCTTCTTCTCTGTTTTCCTTCTGAGAAGACAGTGACAGTTTCCAGGATGGCTGTTAGAGCACATCGGCAGCCGGCCAGTGAAAGATTGATTCTGACAATAGCCATATGCAGGACAGGCACTTAAGAAGCACATTAGCGCCCATTAAACATTGTTTACTTCCTTGATCGCTGCAGTGAGGCGGTGTGGACTTGGCTAACAGCAACAACAGGGACTTAAATGCTTAGTGGTGTTGTGAATGACCTTGCTGATCCTAATAGTTAGAGCTGCTGAGCCTAGTTGCGGCAACCCGAGCTGCTGCAGACGTTGTTTTTTGAAGAACTGACTTGCATGTGCTCCGTTTTCATGTTGCGTTTGCTCCTTGCTTTAATCAGCTGCAGCAGGAATGTGTTGATAAAGCACGGTGAAGGTTAAAAATGCAAGGCTAGTGCTGTTTTGTTTTTCTCTCAAATCCAAAGATCCTCACTGAAGATGCACTGCTCTAAAGCTGTGCTGATCGATAATTTTATTTTAAAGAGATCAAAAGCCTGCGTGTAAAGTGGAAGGAGTGGTCTGTACTTATCTGAGTGGACCGTTTTAGCATTTGTAACTTAAAAAAATAGGCCTACTTATGTTTTTAGCTTTCAGGGAACATAATGTTGAAAGCTTGTATGTGATCAGGTGTGCAAAAACTCCCGCGGCATGTTTGATGTTACTAATCCTGGTTTATTGAACAAATTGGAGCTGGTTGCCAATTCCCATTACAGTCTAGCCCCCAGTAAAAGTTGTATTCAACACTCCATGACCCAGTAGCAGACAAAGCTGGTGATTTGCTGGCACAGCCTTTAGCAAATAAACCACATAGTGCTAACTGGAATAGTGGAAACCAAAAGTGGGGCACGCAAGAGATGACTCGACTTGCCAGCACTGGACATTCGATGGGAGAGCCCAACAGGAGAAACTGGCCCTGTTGTGGTGGGCTGCACTAATTTTATGTTATCTCTTTATAAACTCCTACTGCTAAGAGTAGATGTTACAATTAGGCCTTAATTGTTGCCCCTTAGAAAAATGAATTTCCCACTCCTGCACTAGGCAGTCATAATAGATGTTGGACATGTGCTCTCACATCTACAGGATCTCTACTTCTGGATTCCATACTGAAACCAACATTGCAGACTGCTTGCAAACTTTCAGTGAAATTTGTTTTTCAAGTTCATTTGAGGTGATGAATAAGTCATGCAAATGTTAATTATTTTTTAGAACCTGACTATAACTAGATTCAGAGTTTGTCATGCGTTCCTACAGCAGGAGTGTCAAACATAAGGCCCAGAATTGACTCCAATTCAGCCCACTGGACAACTTTAGAAAATGTGACAGTTTTTTTAAATGCTAAACATTTTCTGTCAATAAATGAAAACTTTATATGCTAAATTTGGAATTCCGTGACCGTCTATGCACGATGTAAAATGAGTTTGACATTCTTTGGATCCTTGCATCATTGGATCATGCAGTGCATTTATGCAGATGTTTATGCAGATGTCCCATCTCTAGATGTGCTGCACAGGCAATAGACAATGAATGAGAAACAACGGAAGTGACGGATCCTGTGGACACAGTAATAATAATAGTTGGTGTTGTGGTGTGTGTGATATGTACAGTCAGGCCATTACTGAGTTGTTTTTTTGGGGTTGGCTGATGCTAATCCCATTTATTTTTTTTTTATATATCTGCACAGCTGTGATTCTATTTTGCTGAGAACATTTAAAACAATGAAGCTGCTCTGCTTGTCAACAATGTGCTGACAGTGTTTACCCCAAATTTCTTTGAGTTGAGTATGCTGTCGGCACATATTGGACAACATATTAGCTGCAGGGTTCGTACGGGTGCTTGAAATCCTTGAAAATGCTTGAATTTTAAGATTGTCTTTTCAAGGTTGGGAAAGTGCTTGAATTTCAGATGTGGTGCTTAAAAGTGCT
>VUQR01025083.1:0-30046 GCA_015108515.1 Hemichromis elongatus | reverse complement strand
CCGGTACTTAAACCAGGAGGAGACGCTCAGTCGACGCTGGATCATTGTCTGCTACTAGTCAGTAAAAGTCAGTCTACAGCAAAACCGTGTTTACGTGTGCCGAGCTTAACCCTCGTGTCTCTGTCCCCAGACCTCCTGGACCCTGCCCGTGTGAGTTGAGAATTGTGAGTGTGGAGTGCGTTGGAGTCGTGTGTCGAGTGCGTCTGGAGAACGAGTGGACCCCTTCCCTGGAGTACCCTGGCCCCCTTCCTGCACCAGCTGTACATAGAACCTTTTGCACATTGTTGTATATACACACGGTGGAACTTTGTAAATAAATTATCATTGTGATTGGATTCCCTGGAGTCCCGCGCTTGAGTCCTCATCACCCGTGCCTTAACATATTAGATATTTTCGTCAGAGTTCTCTAAGTGCTGTCGTTGCCAGCGCCAAAGATTTCTTTGTAAACACATTTTTTTTAATTATTATTCATACAAAAATGTGTTGACTTTTTTTTTGGGTTAGCCTATTGTCCCCTAATTTCTTATAGCTTAATACAAACTGCCCTTGGCTGTTTGGAAGGTCACATATTCTCAATCAATACCAGGTTTAATGTACTCTCAGAAGGTCATGTCACGTGACCCAGTCTTTATGGTTTTTCCTATATTTCTCTTCATTTCATGAGGCACAATTCAATATATACAACATGCTGGTCTGTATTTAAATGTCAGCTGTGAGTTTCCTGCTATATTTCCATTTATTGTACCAGCTCATGTTTTTTTTCTTATTGGTTATGTTGGTAAAAGTTTATGGAGTTTTAATCACTTTTTCTGCTGCTTTACATCTGGCTCTAAAGGGAGAACAACACAAATGTCGCACCCGCCCTTGGAAAGATACATCGGCATATGTTTCATTTAGTCTTAATGGGTTAAGAAACACATAACATGAACTGTCAAAGTTTCTCTAACTCTCCATCTGCTATACAGTCTGTGAGCCAGAAAGTTAGTCTGGTGGACAGGGATCTTGTCCAGCATGAAGAGATAATCACACACACACACACACACACACACCCATGTCCACGTACACACATCCACACACATGCCAGTAATCCAGTGTTTGTCATGTTGTAGCTGATAGGCTCTGCCTGGTCAGTCTAGAGACACACAGTGCGTATTAGATTCGCATGGCTGATCTTCTTCACCAATTTACTGGACATCTCTCCTTTTTTCTCTCTGTCATCCTTCTTTTTCTAGCCTCTGTCTCTGACTATCTGTATAAAACTTCATCCCTGTTTCCATATATTTTCACCGCAGCCTACATTCAGCCTCTTATCCTTTCCTTGCAAGCAGACAGTAACTTGCAAGTAGTGGACAGCCCCGTCCTCCTGAGACTCAAGACGATTTATATTAAATCAGTGATTTTGAAATGAGATTAACTGTGTGATGCATTGCCTTGACAGTACTTTGTTCATGTTGAGTTAGAGTATGTTTGTTTGTTTCAAGCCAATTTGATGGCAGGTAATTACATTTATGAGAGAACACTGTCGCCAGGTTCATGAAGTCATGATGACTGATGAGGTTAAATGTCAGATAGATAGATAGATAGATAGATAGATAGATAGATAGATAGATAGATAGATAGATAGATAGATAGATAGATAGATAGATAGATAGATAGATAGATAGATAGATAGATAGATAGATAGATAGATAGATAGATAGATAGATAGTAATCCCGAACTAAGATGTCTAAGACATATTTTTTAGATATTTTTATCCATATATTAGATGATGGTGAGTTATGCATTAGCCATGTTGTAATCAACCAGGAGCTGTATGTCCTCTTAGGCTAATTACTACCCAAATCTACAAAAATATATTTGATAAATTGCATGCTTTTTTATGTGGTTTTATTTTGTTGTTGATCAATCATAAAAGTTGATAAATGGGGGATGCTTGTGAATATGAGAGCATAGTTTTTGCCTTGATAGATTATTTTAACAGCTGTAAAACTGTCTGTTCCAAATGAGATTCTCTCAAGTGCTTATTGTGTCTTTTACAAAGAAAAAACAGAGAATCTTCTCCTGCATAAAAATGCAATTTGTTGTTGATTAGAAAGAGATTAAAAAATCACAGAGGAGGATTCAGAATGGGTGTCTCCTCAGCCACTTCTTACCATGATGTCACAGAGACAGACAGGCTCAATGTCACATCATATATTATGTTTAGATATCATTTTAACACAGACAGCAAAATTAAGAACGTAATCATGAGGGTAGTGATATGCAAAGCATAGTCCTTTGACGCTTGTCTTTCTAGAACCTTTTATTCACTTCTCGCTTCACCCATAGTCCTCCAGCAGACTGACTGCTGTTGGTAAATTTAGTTGCAGTTGAGAAACTGTTGCAGTTTGACTTAGTTGGGAGTCAGAGTTATGTCTGATGAAAATAGCAAATGGCAAACCAGTCACCTTCTTTTTATAAGTGACAAAGTAAAGTATTCAGTATTTGATATCGAGATTGCTGAGCATTTGTTTTTGTGTTTGAATGTAAAATACAGTTCAGTTAACAGAGATCCAACCCCGGTTACTGACAAAACAGCATCGCCCCATTCACACACTGGTGATGGCAAGCTACATTGTAGCCACAGCTGCCCTGGGGCACACTGACAGAGGCGAGGCTGCCGGACACTGGCGCCACTGGTCCCTCTGACCACCACCAGTAGGCAGTGGGTGAAGCGTCTTACCCAAGGACACAGCGACCGAGACTGTCAGAGCCGGGGCTCGAACTGGCAACCTTCTGATTACGAGACGAACTGCCAACTCTTTGAGCCACGATCGCCCATTGCCCAAGGTGCAATATAGGGCAATACAGGGCTTTGTAGCTACACTCAATTCAATTGAATTCTATTTAGCGCCAAATCAAAACAACAGTCGCTTCAAGGCGCTTTATATTGTAAGTTAAACCCTACAATAATGCATACCGCTCATTATATCACATTGTGATATAATGAGCAATCATGGTCACGTAGCTCTGTGGGCCGACCCATTTGTAGTTAGGGCAACAGAAGACGCCTGGGACAGTTCGACCATAACTTTAAACTTTTCCTGCTAATACATGCTTGGAACGATCTTGTCATTGAAGTGGACGTGCGACGTGATATTATAGCGTGGCTCAGTTGTTTTGCACAACTGAATACGGCCTCCTGTCTGCAGCTAAACACCCCAATAGCTTTTGTAATAGCTTTAGCCATGTTGGATTGGGCAGCAAAGGGCTGCTTAAATGCCACAAACTCCTCTGCTCCTCCACTTGGACTGCTAGCGCTGGCCATAACTATCGCTTGACACACTGACCATTCGCACCATAAACCTACTTTTTTTTCTTCTTTTTTAAATCATGTGCGTGCCGAACTGTGGAAAGGGATTGGTTAAATGAACATTTTAAAAGTCATAAAATCTAAAGCATTTTTTCCCCATATTTACACATTTGTTAAGTTCGCACAATATTAACACGTTTATTTAAAAGTGGTAGGTTAACTTCTATACTGTGGATTTCAATGTACAGCATCTGACCTGTGAGGCTCTTTGTGGGCTGATTATTTAGTGAGCAGCATACAGTCTGACTGTAAGTGTAGATGAAAAGCTCATCAGACTATAGCAGATGGCAAGTTTGCATTTCAGCCAGTGGGTTCCTCTTATGCTCTGAACACAGACTGTTTACTTGAATGCAGCCAAATTCCACTCAGGTTTGATTGGCCACTACAAGTCTGTCTACAAACAGAAATAGAAAGCTCCCTGGACTGTAGAGTCAGCATATATACATGCAGATATCGATTTATCTCACTCTGGCTGTGTGATAAAGAAAATGTAACTTTGCATTATGTCAGATTTCTCCCAAGTGCTTCATCCACTGAGATGAAAGTTATTTGTGTAGATTTACAGTTTTGCAGCTGGTAATTATATAATTTGCTTTATCATGGGGAACTTTTTAAAATCACTTGAAGCTTAAGAGACAAAGCAGACACAGTTTACAGTAGTTCTGTCACTTATATACAATGTACAGTTACGTGAAATAATGCAGACTACATAAAGAGGTTTGTATTAGGCAGAAGAACATTCTGATCTTTATTATATCAGAATGCAGATATGAATAAGAAGCAGACCAGAGAAGCAGAGAGTTTAAGTTCTGTAGCAAAGATATTTTCTACCTTGTCAGAATAGACTGTGCACACAGTGTTTAGAATAGTGAAAGAACTGGTAGTAAAGAGAAATCACGTCCCAATGAATGCAGTGTCAGAGATACAAATGAACAAAACATTGTTCATTAAATTTTTTTTCCGAAGAATGCATCACCAAAGCATTAACAATGCCTGAGTACAAATGAGGGATTATCGACTAAAACACATTATTGCTCTGAGTTCAGACTAAAATACTGATCATTTAGAGCTATGATATGAATATGAATGTATGATTGACAGTCGACAGGGCAGCTGTATTATTAAGCTAAACTAACACGATTAGAAAAATTTTGAAGGGTCAATTAGCCTGTGAACATGATAACCTTAGGGTCACACAGCACATTAAGTAAAGTGCCAGTTAACACAGAAGAGATGGTTGCTGAAAATGATTCTGAACAGTATCACGGACTGACATGTGTTTGTTTTTTTTAAATCCATCCAACTATCGGTATTTTAAATAAACATTCATCTATTTCAAACGATGATATTTCTAAACCATTCTATCTTTGAAGGATGGTGAATTTCTCGATTGCATAATCCCACACAAAGCTTCATCAGCAAGCCTTTAGCTGCTAGGGAGAGTTTTCACCAATGAAATACACTAGATAGACTACAGCACTGGAGCACCTACACCTAGTGCAGCTTTGCCATGGAAACCCACGCCGTGAAGCTCCTGGGACACAATTTTTAGTGATTACATGTGAACCACTGACATTTGTTAACCCCAGTAATTCCCAAACTACTTGACAACCACAAGCTCGACATCATCACTGTTAACTTTCGAAAAAGCCAGAAAACTCAAGCACGGCATCCCTCTGACAGCTTGTCAGGCCTCTGGCAGTATCTGCCCTGCACTCACTGAACAAGACAACCATATGCAGAACAATTTATCAAACTGTAACACATCCCAGAATATTTCATTTACACTTATAGCTTTATTTTTTTCTTTATCCGCCACCTGCTTTGTTCATGTTCCCCCCTTAAACCTTACCGAACAGATTGAATAGTTACAAAATCTGCTTGCCAGATGTTAAATCGGTGAGTTAATTGTGTTCTGAAAGTGAAAGCTGCAGATACGGAACCCTGTTAGGATAAAAACGCATCTCTGCATGCTCAATATGATGCATTGTTACAGGTAAATCACCTTTTAAAACTGGCCTCTGGTTGAGACGTTTAAATATGTAAATATGTGTGTCTCCTAGTAGATCTACAAACACATGTAAATGCCATCTCTGCTATCCACCCCGTGTCTCTGTCTCACACACTCCAAAGCTCCCAGCTGTTTTTAATGATTCTGCTAAGGTGATAAGTGTTATTTGTCATTTTCAGATGCAACATTTTCGCCCAAAGGTCTGCAAGAATGTCTACATAAGTTCTCAAACACGCTACCCAAACAATCATATAACACGCATATCCATCATCCCTGGGCGCCGTTAAGCCATGGGGCAGTCTGGCTGGTGTCTTGTCTGCACATGTACAACCACTTTCTCTGTCTCTCTGTGAGGGGCACCCATGACAAGTAAAGTCTGCTGCCTGTTAGATAGACGGCAGTGACCCTGAAGGTGGAGAAGCAAATTTATGGAACGAAAGAGTGAGACACTCCAACAACCAGCAAGAGAGAAATCAGAAGAGGAAAGCATCATACATAACAGACAGGACTAGAAAGAGCTGGCCAGGTATAAGATCAAATGGGATGAGGAGCCGAGAGCGGGGAATGTAAGGAAATAGCACACTCATTTCTAAATTTGTTGCCTTCAAGGAGCCTTTCATCAGTTCAGATCACCTCTTTCTGTGCTTGAGCAGCTCACCAGTAACTGACTGTGAAATCTTTATATTGTGCTAAAAAAGAGCCAAGATTTTGTGGGATGCTATGATCCATCCATCTGTTTTCTTAGCCACTTATCCAAAGTAGCCTCACAGGTGATCTGTGTGCCAGCTGACATAGGGCAAAAACAAATACAGGATATTGTGTGAAATAAACTCTGAAGACACTTCTAAGTTTATTCATTATCATGAAAAATTATGCTTTATCTATCAATCATTTGTGTCAACACTGTACGAGGTGACATTTAATCCTAACATATTCAGCATTTTGGAATATGCAACCTGAAAGTTTCAAAAGTGATGACATCAGTGAGTTCATGTTTTTACACTTGGATGGAGTACTGACTATGAAGAAGCTTTTTCTCCCACCACCCTCCACACACGAGTACACGATCGAAGATCTCGATCTAACATTTTCCTCTGACCTTTTAAAATGAACATCCGGACTCACATCATAGCATTTACTCTACGTAAAACTCTACAGATTGTAGATAAAAGTGTATACAGTGGTTTTATAGCTCTAGAAAGACTGAAAGACTGTGTGCATGTAGCTGCTCTAAGGTCTGCACTAAGAACAGTTAGGCTGATAATAAGGTTCAAAATGAATTGGGCAAAATACCCGAGCAGACAGTATAGCCCTATAATCCAGAGTTCATCCCACTGCTTCCATCAGTAGTCACACCATAAATGACCCAGGTAGGTGATGTGATGTTGAATCAAGACCTGTTTCTCTCCTTTTACACTTTTTTTCTTCCCTTCATTCTCCTTCAAGTGGCTTTTTCTTGGTTTCCAGATATTTTCATAACTACGCAAGATCTTTTAGGTGTATTTTTGGCCTTCGTGTTTGTAAGTGTAACCACTGATTTGATTCTGGTTGTAAACTGCCTTCAGACATTAACTATGACCCCCTTTGGACACTCTCACATACCGCCTTGATAGTTTTAACTCATTGTAAAATAGTTTTTCTTAAGAGTATTCGTATTCGTTGGGGAAAATGCAGGGCCATGCATAAATTGTAATTCTGAAAGTTAATTAAATACGTTTGTGTCATTTAGTGGTTATTTCAACTATCAATTATCAACACTAAGACAAGTGCTCAGCAAAGCGTGAGATCAGCCATTTTACTAGTAGTACAAAGCTGTGCTGTTTGTTTTTATTATTTCATGTTTTTCTGCCTCGGCCCAACCCACTCCAGCACCTCTGCCATCAACAAAATATTTATAATGTGTTCCATTTACTACACTGTCATCTCCCACTTGTGCTTTCATTGAACCTTCCATTTGGGAGAAAATTAAAATCTGGCTAGTTTGATAATAATGTACAATTTGAAGGGTTGACAGTGCTTGAAAAACATAAGAGACTTTTCTTCCAGAGCAGCGTGAAAACCAGCGTTTACTGTGTTTGCCAATTACATTATTAATGATTGATTCCCGGTTTGTTACCGTTATTTTAGTCGTCCTTGCTTTAAACAGAAACCGTGTGGCTTTTTTTTCTTTTTACAGTTACAGAGTCTTACACTAATCACATGATACAGTACCAGTTTCACATGCGGATGACTTATTTTTGATAAGGCATTTTAATATTGAAGCATTACATTTATTTGGATTGCACATAGATGTGTTTATATTATTGCTGATAATTTAGTGTAATTATCCCTGCATGTTTTTCAGACATTAAGTTCACAAACACTTTGTTTTAACATGTTTTATTTTATTCTATTTAATTAGTTATTTATTCTATTTTATCCTAGTTTATCTTATTTTATTTTGTTTATGCTATTTGTATATGCACAGCACTTTGTGAACCCTGGTTTCTATGTTAAAGTGCTTTATAAATAAAGCTGGTATGGTAATGCACTGTTACAATGCACCAGAGCTGAGTCAGGTATTAGTGAACTATATAGAAACTGTGCACCAAAGATTCCTACATGTCTAATTGATTTGGCAGCAGCGTTGTTAAGGTTATTTAAAAAAAAAAAAAGTAATTAGTTACTGATTACATCTCCAAAAGTAATCCCGTTACATTACTGATTAGGTATTTTCAAAAGTAATTAATTAATTATTACTTAGTTACTTTTTAAAAACATGCTACTTAACCTGAATACTTAATAAAGCAATAGATCTTTCAGGCCAATTTTACTTTTTTCTGCATAATTCATCATATAAAATGTAATCAAATGAAAAAGCCACTTTTTAAAAACTGTTTATTAGTTTTAATATTTTAACTTTATGCACAAAATTAAATTATATGCAACAGTCTTTGACTTAAAGAAATAGTTTAACAGTTAAGTCTATTGTCTGCATATACCAGCATATAAAATAAAATAATGTTTTGTGTTTACACTCTCTCAAAACACGGCAAAAAATAAATAAAATCAAAGATTCAGCAGCACTAAGTCCTGTTGCTCTTAGATCTATTGTCACCTGTTTAGCAGGAGTGGGGCTGGTGGAGGTTTGTGGTGCTGCAGCGGTCATGTCAGTGGGGGATCCGGGGGTTTCTCTGTGAATTTCACATTCCTGTGGCAGCGTGCTGGCTGCTTGCTCAGATTTGAAGTTTAATTTTTCACTGTGGAAAAAGTTTTCTTCCCACGCAGAGTGTGGAAAACTAGCAGCGCTAATGTTTTTGTCTCTATTTATGGAATAAAACTTGAAGTAATGTCAGTACTTTCATGCTTTTAAGGCTACATGGTCGTACTCTCTCCAATGTGCCATATTATCTGTTGTTGATCTACACGCGTCTGTTGCTGCCACGGACGTCGGACACTCACACAAACAAAATCATGATGGTTTAGTAACACAGCAACGCGCGTCACTGCCCACCTGTTTGGCAGTATCATATTTCCAGCCCTCAGAAATATTTTATAGGTTCTGTTAAGCATTGAAAATTAAGACTTAAGATCTTTTGACAAACTGTGCAACACAGACATGAAGGAAAATGAAATTAAAACTGACGTGAGCAGAGTATCAGTCTAGTCCCAGTGTTGTTACTATGTTTGGTGGAAGATTTTAGGCAACTGTTTAATTAATTAAATTATATTAGCTTTGAAAATTGTATTTGGTTATGCTATCAAATTTTTCTGAAATCTTTTGCAGGCTATTTTGTGGTTTATCCAATACTTTAATCAATAGTGAAAAAAGTCAACGATTCTTTGTATCTTTAGTCAAGTTTGAAATGCCTTTGGTGCACAGCAGGGCACCTCCATGTTTATTAAAAGCACATGTATTTTTGCCATATAATTTGGAGGCATCGTGGGCAGCACTCAGCATCGTGCTGGTGATCATACTCTAGTCTGTGTGGAGAAGAAAAGATGCACCACTCTGGATTTAAATTGCTGTTGCTGTGGCTTTTGTAATGCTTCCACGTGACATCATGCATAGCGCAATATTGACAGATGATATAATGGATGGATTTTGTGATTTTATAGAGGAAAGATCCATCAGGTCTAATGTGTTAAAAAGAACAATTGCAAAACAGTGATGCTTAACCATGCAACTACTGAAAGAAACACTTTTGATATTTCGCATCAACTTAGTTTATCATTTTGAGCAGTGGGTAACATGTCTACAATCTCTTTAATGAACTATAATGAAGTATGCATGTGCCTGGAACTCATGCTATACTTAAACACTTAATATTTACTATAAAATATTACAAAAAAGATAGTGAGAAAAGGGCAGGAAGGGTTTAGTGATTAGCAGCATAGGCAGGAGTTAATGCATCATATGAAATTAGATAGGGACGGCAAAAGATGGAAAAAAAAGAGAGAGAGAGGGAGAGCACTCAGTGAATTATTATGCTGATGTGAATTAACGCCTGGCTGGATGAATGAATTACCAACCAGTCAGAGAGTTAAGAGGTGAGAGAAAAATAAGGGTGTGGAGAAAATGAGAAGGGTGAAAAGGATAGGAGGGGGTGAGAAAAATGATGGCAGCGTAGAAATGAGAGACAGGAAGAAAGATGAAATGAGGAATAGGGTGGGAGGAGAAAGGTGAGGAAGATGGAGTACATGAAAGACAAGAATAGACATTGTGAAAACAGAGAGGGAGAGACTGAAGCCATAAATAAAATAAGCTCAAAACAATAAAAGAATATAGTTCAAATTGGAGAGAAACCACAGAATTCCTGAAATGTCTGAACACCAAGATGTTTACTACACACTGATGTGTAAAAAAGAAGACAAAATAAAAAGAAATTCCTGTGCTACACTAAACTGAAACTTGTGCAAACATACAAACTGTATTTTTCTGACCATAAGGTACACCAGATTATAAGGCACATTAAGCAAAATGAACCAGTCAGATAAGTCAAACTTAACTCCACTCATTCTTCTTGCTTCCTCCATTTCCATACCATTGATTCATTAATGCTAAATTCTCTCACAGCTGCTCTATTTCCATGTTGTTAAAGTATATTATTGACGAACCTCGAATTGTGGATGGATTATCTCAGTTGTTCTCCTGACTGTAGTTTGGTCCATTTACAGCATCCTGCCATGTGATTACATTTGGGGTGGCTATAGCTCAGGTGGTAGAGTGGGTCACCTATTAACCAGAAGGTTGATGATTTGATCCCAGTCTGCTTCAGTCCACATGCAAAATATCATTGGGCTGCTCTACCAGGTGAAACAAAGTTTAACATCCAGGCATCCATGAAAACAGGATTTATCAAATTTCCCGGAGTTAGAAGTTAGCAGGGCGTTAGCTCGCTAGCTTCCACTCAAACATAATATATCATGTTCTGAGTGAGGGATTTCTGAAACTAAGATGTACAGAAAGTAAACAGCTGTGACGTTTGTAGGGTTACTGAAGTTGAACTAGCTAGTATATACTGATGTGCTACATGATCCCTAGCGACACAGCTACGCTAGAATAATATAAACAGTAAAGTTGGAGGGTGAACGCTAACTTATGGCAGCATGCTGTAAACGTACCAAACTACAGTCAGGAGAACAGCTGAGATAACTGATCCACAATACGGGGTTAGTCATTAATATACTGCTGCATGGGCTGGGCTGTAGTTACATCATAAGATTTTAAAAACTGAGCTTTAAAATGAATAGTGGTAATACAAACTGCGAGAGGCCGACAGTGATCACTGACTGTTTTTAGGGTTTTTTTTTAGATTTAGTAGAACAAGATACAAAGCATTAAAACATGTTAAAAATACAAAAGCCTTATTAAACGCAGGACAGTTTGGGCCTGGAAGCAGGAATCATCACGTCATCACTTAAAGACTGGATATCATGTTAAGGTGGAAACCAGAGAGCTTACTTCCGGCTAACTTCTAACTCCATTAAATTTAATACATTCTGTTTTCATGGATGCCTGGATGTTAATTAATTGTTACACCTGGTAAAGCAGCAACACCAATCATTTTATTAAAGATGAAATAATCTAGACAGTTTTTAACTCTCAGTGATGCTGCAATGTTCGTTTGACTTTGGGACCTGAAGCGGAGTTTGGATTTCTCCACGAGGCTCCTCACTACGGTAGCCGTAATGCTCCCACAATCCATCAAGCACTGCAGCTTTGTAGCTTACCAAAGTCGTACTAAAACATTTTTTGACAGATTTTTGAGCACTGTGTACCAATCAGTTCGAGGTCAGTAAGCACAACAAATACAAGTAAGTACAGAAGGTGCACCAGATTATAAGGCACACTGTTGATTTTTGAGAAAATTAAAGGATTTTAAGTGTGCCTTATAGTGCGGAAAATATGGTACACGGAATATAAAAAGCATTAACAGAGTTTGTAAAGTTAATATTTGTTATGATCAACACAACCTCAATTCTTTTACAGAAGCTTGTAATTTCTTTAAGTAGGTTTCAGTAACAGTTCCCCCAGGGTTCTTGAATGAGATTCAAAGCTCTTCTTTGGATGTTGGCTGCTTTTTTGTTCTGTTCTACATTAACATGATCCAGCACTGCTTCAATAATGATTAGGTCCTGGCTCTGGGGAGGCCACTCCATGTCTGATAGTCTTCTATCCAGGTATGGTTCTACTGAATTGGCAGTGAGTTTGGAATCAGTGTCATTATAAAAAAATTAAATAATTTATCATAATTATTCATTATAATAATAATTAATGGTATTTCCATGTTGAATCAAAACCAACCAGTGATTTTCTGTGTTCCTGAGCCTGGATGAATCTCTCACATCCTGTGTCTGCTCTTTGCAGAAGATGACTTTCAGATTTTTATTATAATTAATATTCTTTTTAAAGACACACTGCTGAAGCATGCCAAGTTTTCATCTAATAGCTCTTTGGGAATGACCTTTTGATGCAAAAAAACTATTTTATGCTTGTCAAATTGTTTTTCTCTTGCATCTTTCTTAGATTCAGCTAAAGTAGTAGAAACAAATAATTTGACAAGCTGCTAGTAAGACTAAAGTGCCTAAAAATGGAAGTTACAATAGCTTTTTTGCTAAGTTTTTTAGTTATGTGTAGATATATCACCCCTTGGTTCTTCCCTTGGGTTAGGTGCCATTTTTTTATATTTGAATGAATCATAGGTCATTATTTAGCTGCTTAAAAAAACAAACAGCATTTCAAAGAGCCAGATTAATTGACCCAACCTTTAAACGCCACAACTTCCACCCCAATCAAGCATCTGTGGAGTACGCCTGACCCAGCCCTAATCTATGGATGCCTCCCTCTGCCGATCCATAAGACCTCAGGGCTGTACAATCACATCCCAGCTCCAAACGTGACTAAAGATTTTTTCTGATAATTTTGTGACTATTTAAGGATGGTGTAATTGATTGCTTTGACATGTCCTCATTTCATTTCCTCTTTTTTGGCAGTGAACACCCACTGGTGCAATTCTCACCAAAGTCACTGTGAGGTTTAATTTTCTTAAAGACATTTTTCAAATGTTAACACCAGATTTCTTTTATATATTTATGGATATACCTGTCTATAGCAAACTTCAACATGAAAGCCAGCTTAAAAAATCTGAAATAAATGAAAGGAAGCCGAAACACACTTCTTATCTTATATTTTATTTCTCTTAAAAGAAAAAGTTGGTAAGTCAGGCCTGACAAGACTGGAGGATGGAACCCTTTCAGTTACATAATCGCAAGGCTGTGGCCCATATATAAGCTAGATAAACTTGTTCTAATTATAGAAAAAGAATGAAAGATATTCAACAATACTCTTGAGACACAGGACACAACCATAGAGAATGAAAGAACGAGTCAATGAAACAGCAATGCCGAAAGGATGAGACAGAGAGTCAGAGATACAACAAAAGGTCATTTGTGTGACAAAGTGAAGTAAATCAGAAGAGACAAGGTAAAGTGGTAAGGCTAAGAAGTCGGGAGATCGAGGACCATAGAAATGAAAGAAAAATGAAAATAAAAAGAGAAAAAGAGCAGTGTGACGAAGGAGGAATCAGAAAAATGTAAGCGCGGTCTGTTGAACAGTGTGGCACCAGTCCAGCGGGGCAAATTCCTGGCTTGTGTCACATGTCTTTGGCATTAAAGCGATTTGGATGGTGATTGTGACAAGACAACATGGCTAAGCAAATAAACTGAGCGCCAGGCATGCTCAGGGCGGAGAGCAAGCAAGTACTAGAGAGGCTTAAGAAAGAGGGGGGTAGCATGGGGGTAAAGCATCTGTGAGGAAAACACAGGGATAGAAGGACGACAAATAAGAAAGAAAGTGAGAAAAAGAAACACAGTGGAACACCATCAATTATGGATTGGCCTTCCCAAAGCCTGGACCACAACAATATTTAAGCAGTGTTGGATCAAGACTAGAATAAAGGTTGGCCAGCATCAAAAGAACTCTGAATGTCCTTCAAAAATCCCCAAGAAGTTTTCCTGAAGACTACTTAAAGACAGGCAGGCTGTTTTGCAGAATAAAGGTGATCATACCAAATATTGGCATTCAAGATTATTGTAAAAACTCAAAAAGCTATTTTGAATTGCCCCAGCATAATATCAAGATTTCATATGCTTTCAGATCCCCTTACACCTCATTCCTTTACTAAATATTTGCATTAAAACTGAGTAATACTGTGGATTAGTGGTTCTCAAACTTTTCACAATGAGTACCACCTCTTATGACCGACATTAAAGTACAGTAGTATATACCTATTTGACACCATATACAGTTTACAAGAGACAATTTTATGTCTTGTGTATGTTTGTATTACCGCTATTAATTTTAAAGATAGTTTTTAAAATCTTACGATGTAACTACAGCCCAGCCCATGCAGCACTATATTGATGACTAACCTCATATTGTGGATGGATTATCTCAGTTGTCCTCCTGACTGAAGTTTGGTCCATTTACAGCATCCTGCCATGCAATTGTATTTGTCCCTAACCTTTGGGAACCCTCACGTTAACTTTAACGTTTATCAAGTGAAACAAAAGTAAGCGTTCATCCTCCAGCTTCACTGTTTTTAAGTTATGCTAACCATAGCTGTGTAGCTAGCCACTACATTAGCACATCATTATATACCAGCTAGCCCAACTTCAGTAACCATACAAATGCTGTTTAGTTTTCTGTCTTCATTTATGTCGGAAGTGATAACAAAGCTGTGCATTTTAATTTTTGCTGTGGCGGTTAAGCTGCCAGAGTTGTGGCCTCATGACCCTCCTTCATGGTTCGTGCACGTCGAAGATCAACTGGCTCTTCATTGGCATTTCAGCCGACGACATGAAATACCATCATATGGTTGCCTCGCTGGATCCACTGTCCGGGATCCCCTTGATTCAAGGGAAATAAAACACTCTCAAGGGGCTGCTGCTGCAGTGCTACTCCCTCTCCAACGCAGAGTGGGCCAAGAAACTCCTCTCTCTCTCGGGCCTGGGTAATGGTACTGGTACAGCTCTCGAGCTCATGGAGAGCATGCTGTCCTTGCTAGGAACAGATAGCAGATTCCTCTTCACTCACCTCTTCCTCTGACAGTTGCCGGCACCAGTGCGAGCTGGCCTCGTCAACTCCCTGCTGCTGGCGTTGAAGTATTACCGCTCACTGGCAGAAGAAGCGGATTGCCTTCTCCTGGCTACTAGGAGCGTCGGCATCCAGGCGATAGTTCCGATGGCCTCTCCTGTGCCCCCAATGATTTTCCCGGGAGCCTCCGACTCATTAATGGTGGCTGGGATCGCTGCACAGTGTCACCGCGGAAAAGGGCTGTTTTTTACCATCAGCATTTTAGCGCCACAGCATGGTGCTGTCTGCCGCCTTGCAGTTTTAAGGCCCAGGGAAAGACTGCTCTTCATAGATGTCTCACGCTGGTCGACTCCTACTCCCAGAAGAGCCTCGGGATGTCTTGTGTTGTCTATGCATACCTTCACAATGGTATTCTATTTAATTCTAAAAAAAATGTTTTATGAGATTTCCCTCGTACCACTACAGGGAGCCCCAGTACCACCAGTGGCACGCGTGCCACAGTTTGAGAATGACTGCTGTAGATAAACTGTCTACTTCTGCTAATGTGGCAATGATGGTAACACCCCGCCTACTATAGTTCCTATAAAATATCTGCTATGTGTGTTATAACTAGATAATGCCTTAATGTACGTCAAACAGTGTGGACCTGACAACCTTTGGACATTATTGAGCAGAGAAATTCTGAATGAATCCAGTGTGTCTGTCAAAGGAAGCGCCTTATTTCAAACAGCGACAGCAGCATTTTATCAACATGTCAATGTATTAAAAAGAAAACATCCTTTTGCTGCAAAGATCATTCTTTTCACTGTTGGTAGAGTGACATAGTAGCTGTGATACAAACGCCACACACTATATAGGGTACACACCCTATATCGGCATAAACAAGCCATTAAAAACTCTCTGGCAGCTATGACTGTTTAAATCACCTCAGGAAACAATCAGGACATAACAGGAAGCAGAATTTAGGCAGGTGGAGAGCCATTAAATGGTCTTGTCATGAGATTCTGAGTTTCGGTCCTTAATGAGCGATGTCATAACAAACAGAGGAAAACAGTATAAGTAAAGTGCCAACTCACTGACTTACTAACTGACTCACACACATATGCAAACACATTTCTCAGACAACACTGCGACAGTAAGTAAAGCTGTCGGGGTCCCAGACACCAACGAACCATAGACAATAAAACAACAGTCTGTTTAGACAATGATTCCAAAACTCAAGGGGTGGAAGTCACTGGAGCAGCAGCAAAAACAGAATGTAGCTCCTCTGGGAGAGGCAGTAGAGACAGGGGGGACTGGGAGATACAGAAAGAGGGTGAAGAAAAGACATGACAGCAACGACAGAAAAATAGTCATGGACAGCTGTAAAAAAAAAAAGAAGAAGAAGAAGAAGAAGAAAAAGAACGAAAGGACAATGTTCGCTGGCAAAAGGGAGGGAAAAGAGAAGGATGTTTTTAAAGACTACAATATCTAAGGGAGGATGGGCTGAACAAGTGGGAGGTTAAGCCTTTGTTTGACAGGTATATGTTTACATGGAAGCTGTCTATCGAAGCTTAAAAAAAGACCTTGCACGGTTCCTCGAGGGACACTCATACGGTAGAGGACTCATTATGTGACAGGAAAAAAGTTTTAAAAAGATAAGGAAGCAAGACAAAATGTCAAAAAAATAAAAATCTATTTTTAATCAACTTCATCTCAAATTTGGCCTCTCTGCTCTTCGGTCTATTCCCGTTTTTTCTTTATAACCTAAAGCCAAATGATTATTTCCGTCTTTCATATTTAGCTTTGTGCGTTTTGAGCGTAAGCATCAACATGTTGCGTGTGCTTATACTGCATTTTCATTGCATCCGTGTAGTGCAGCAGAAGATTGCTTTTTCCCCGTCTCATATTCTCCTGCTATGGTTTCAGTGCTTGTGGCTAGCTCGTACCATATTCAGTCACGCTTGCCTTCTGTCCTGATAAGGCTGTTTGTTTTAATTTGGAGTTTTATATTGTTTCAGTGAGCATGGTGTTTGCTGCTCTTGTTAAGGTTGTACGAGGAGCAGCATTTGCTCTTCCTGTTATAAATGAGGTAATGTTTTCACAGGATTTCTTTCCATTGCTTTGTTTTAGAGTGTTTTCACAACTGCGGTGTTTATTCAGCTTAAATCGAACTCAGGTGTTTTCCCTTTTGCGCAGGTGTGAATGCACTAATCGCACTCAGGTGTGGACCAAAACAACCACACTGAGACCCTTTAGATGAGGTGGCCTTGGTGTGGTTCCAAACAAACTCCAGTGCTGGTCATTTATCCTGTGAACGTTGTCTGACCTTGATTCAAGCTGCCTACCCGGTGAACGTTTGAGCTAGAAAATTTCCTGTAGCCACATATGATTTGCATTCTGGGATGCAGCAAGGTTCTATAGAAGGTCTGTAATGGCTACCAGCTAGCTGTGATATGAATATAAATTCTCCATGTTGTTCTAAAGTCCAGAACCAGCATCTTCTTCCTTTGTCTGTCACACCCCAGCGACTTATTTTGGTTCACTTGGAGTTCACATTGTGTGAAAAGAAACCAAACCACAGAGAAAAGTTTATTTAAAAGCTAAATGGGAGACAGAGGGTTCAGCTTTCAGTCTCTCTTCTGTGGAACCAGCTCCCAGTTTGTTTTCAGGAGACAGTCACCCTCCTGTTTTTAACTCTCCATGTGTTTATAGACACCTCTGCATTTAATCATTAGTTATTATTCATCCCCAGCTTTCTTCCACAGTGTGTCTTTTCTCCTGTCTCCCTCCCCTCACCCCAACTGGTCACATCAGATGGCTGCTCTTGCCTGAGCCTGGTTCTGCTGGAGTGTCATTGCTGTGAAAAGGGAGTTTTTCCTTTACACCCTTGCCAAGTGCTTGCTCATAGGTGGCTGTTTGATTGTTGAGATTTTCACTGTATTATTGTAGGCTCCTTGCCTCACAATATAAAGAGTGTTGAGAATCACATAATGATGTAGAAGACTCAAAAACTCCAATATGATGCACTTGGTGTTAAGGGGTTAAATCTGATTCTCTTCCAAAGAGTCAACGTGCATCTTACATTATTTTCCATCTGTCTTGCTCCCCTTTCTGTATCTCTTAGTCTCTCTGTCTTTCTCCTTCTCCTTCTTTTTATCTCTTGTCTTTCCTTCCCCAGCCTCTCCATTTCCTACAACAGAGCAAACCCTTTAATAATAAACAAGCTCCTGCTTCTGTCTTGGCAGCACTGGCAGATTCCTACAGGATTCAATCATGGCCGCACTAACGAGATTAGCATGGCTAATGCACACGACTCCCCCCTTCCTCTGTACTGCCTTACCTCTCTTTCAGCAGGCGCGCCACATGGCAGGAAGGTACCCAGGATGTGTGGGTTGACTATAGTGTGGCTGAACTGGGAAAGTCCTCCCAGTTCCACCTGGGCCTCGCCACAAGGGGCCGGAGGGAAAAAGGAACATCCTAGGTGAAGCAAGGCAGCAGTGAGAGTGAGGTAGCCAAGCGAGAAGGGCCTCCTGATGAAATTTGGCCCATGACAAGTGTGTGTGTGAGATAGAAAGGGGTGTGGGGAGTGTTTGGAAACCTTCCACAGCTTCACCCCGTGTTTGAAAAGCAATGGTTGAACCTGGCACTTCAGACTGGCAGAATGGAAGAGAAGAGGGGGAGAAATTGGATAGGCTGAGGAATGAAGAGGCGATGAATCAGATTAGCGCAACCTCCTGAGGGCTTATTGTTGAGCCTGCCTAGTCAAAGCCTGGACCACATTTATTCAATCACTGGCTTTTAAAGCAAGCACACGCACAAATATAGTTTCGCCATTTAGCACCTCCTCTCATTAAGCATGACTTCAAGAACTGCAAAGGGAGATAAGCATAAAGTAATATATCATCAGCATCAGGAGCAGTTGATGATGAATGCAACAGTCTAACCAAGAGACACGCAGATACACGTGTAAAGAAAGAGATTACAAAGAGATCGAAAAGGAGAAGCACAAGTATAGCAATTATTTCAAGCTTACATCCCAGGTCCTTAACTTGTTTTGAGTGCATTCCAATTAGTTGGAGGCAATCCTTCACTGGTTTGATTGATTTCTCAGTCAAATTAGCTGAGTTGGTAATCTATCAGTGAACTGAAGATGCATTTCCCAAAGTTCATCAAGAGTTTAATTCAACTTAAAGATATATTAGTTATCAGCTCACAGCCATCCATCACTGATGTTATATCACCCAAAGGACCTTAAAGCCATCGTTCAACCTAAGGCAAACAGTTGCATTTAAAGACTTGTTCATATGAACGTTACTTGCAGTTTCATTTTGAGCCCATTCTCATTCCTGGAGTGCCAAATTCTGATGTTTTCTTAAAGCCACTAGCTCTCCCCATACAGGCAGAAAGCGCCCTTGGGTGCTGAGATGTGCCTTCATGTGTGTGGATGCCTTCACTGTATGGCCTCTTTTAGGGTTGTTTTCAGGAGAGAATAAAGGATCTAATCTGGAGTAGGTACATAAAAAAAACCCCTTGATGTGGCTTGAGGAGAAATCAACAACATGCACTAATTATTTAATAGAAATGAGGGCGAAAAGGAATAAAAGAACAAACAGGAACAAGATCAAAAATTAAAGTCAGAAATAGATCGATGAGCCAGAGCAGGACTTTTTTGTTTTTTGTGGCTATGGGTGGGTATTGTAGGTACCGCATCACTGATGAGGTCCAGAGAGATCTGGACCTCATCATATGAAGCTGTGAGAAGATACCATTGGTATCAAAGACCAGTCTTCATCCAGTCTGCTATTTTCTATTTTATGTGTTTTGACAGGCCTGTATGAGAAAATATTCAGTGCTGGTAACTTTATACATGCAGCCAAGTATATGCAAATATCTTATTAAACTTTCACTTGTCAGAAACTCAATGCAACTGAGACATGCAGGTCAAAAACATTTTCAAGTTTCAAGTTCAAACAAAGCATCAGATTGGTGAATAAAGGGGATTTAAATGACTATGAATGTTATTTTTGGTGCAAGGCAGGCTGGTCTGAATATTTCACCGTTGATCTATTAGGATGTTCCCACACAGCCATCTCCAGGGTTTACAGAGAAAGGTCCAAAAATGAGAAAATATCCAGCGAGCGGCAGTTCTCTGGGAGAAAATGACTTGTTGATGCCAGACATCAGAAGAGAACGGCTCGGAGCTGATAGGAAGCTCGTTACAAGCAAGGTGTACAGAAGAGCATTTCTGAATGCAGAACACACCACACCTCAAAGCTGATGGGCCACAGCAGCAGCTGTAGCAGGACCCCGCCTTTTATCAATGGTTCCTACTGGTTATGGTGGTAATAGTGTGGGGGGATATTTTCCTAACATACCTAAGTATTAATTGAGTATCATTTAATTGCTCAAGCCTGCCCGTGAAATGCTGCTTACCATGTCCATCCTTTAGGACAACAGTGTTCCCATTTAACAATCCATGATAAAAAGCACAAATCATCTCAAACCTTTTTCTTGAACATGATGATGAGTTCGGTGTACTCCACAGTTTGTTTTTCCTGTTTCTTCCCACTGTATCTAAAGCACTGCTCACAGTGCTTGTTGGGGTTTTCTCTGTATTATTTATAAGACCAATTACTATAAGCTTACTGTTATTTTTACCATATAATATAAAGTACCTTGAAGCTTGAAATGGAATTGTCTGTAATATTTCATATTTTTCAGTGTGAAACCAATGAAAATGTTTTGAAAAGTCACATTTTAGTCCGAAATACATTTGGTTTCTAAAGTTAACTGGTGAGGAGAAGGGCAAGTAGTAAAATCAAATGGCTAAGAAACCTGTAACCTCAAGAAACACCAGACGTTAACCTTTTAAGACCGACCATAGAACCAGGTGCCATTTTTGGGAACATTTCAAGTTGCTATACATCAATACAACCAAATTTTAATAATATGTAAGCATTCAGTCCATAGTAACTAAATAAATAGCAAAAAAGTCCAATAAACTACAAAAAAAATTTAAAACTGTTTTGTTTTTTTTACATATATTTCTAGTTAGAGAAATGTAAGAGGCTTATCCCTCAAAACAAAATAAAAAAAAGTTGCACAAAATTTAATGTGAGTGTCTTCATAGTTTTATTTTTGAGATACAGCATTTTTTATATACTGAAAGAAAAATGAAAATAAATATTATAATGCAAATTTGCAAAAAAAAACAGCATCAAAATAAAAAAATTTCCAGCGGTGCAATTTGCGTTCTAAGAATCCCAGAAACTATACAGAAAAGCATAAAGTCAAACACCAGTATAAGCTCATAAGGCCCTGAAGGTTAAAAAAAACTAAATTTCTGCGAAAATGACGTCACTTCCGGTTTCGGGCAGGTAATGGCGGACATACAATAGTTCACGCTAACATCTATACCAATGTAGGAAAAATTCTGAATGATTCGCTCGCCAAAGCATGTTTCTAGAATAATATGTTTTGCTGCTGCAAGTGCTTTTTATGCAAATTTTACAAAGCTATATGTAGAAGGAAATCGTGACCTAGGACAAGCTGATGGCATAAGATATAAGTACAACTCCTCTGGTTTCATATGCAAAAAAAAAAAAATACTGCGCTAGTTTATGTGGTTGCAGTTCTACAGGCATTTAAAAATAATTATGCAAAACGGAGCGTTCCAGCTCTGACCGGTCTTAAAGGGTTAAAACATAACAGCTATCTTTCTAATGCATCAAGGTACCAGCACCAGGGGCGCTGTGTACTTCTACCTATGTCAGCAGTATTTGCAGTATCTGTCACACTGGGATGAGAATGCACTGGGATTTCTTAAAAAGAAGCAAAAGTAAAGATGCAGACAAAGAGAAATGGATAAAAAAGACAAAATCAGAGACAAAGCAGTGGATTAAAACAACGAGAAGGCAGAAAAGGCTTGTCAAGGATTTTAATAATGCACACAACACACACATACACACACAGACATCCTTATCAGCAAACTCCAGTTAATTCTCCCCAAATACAGTTGTGCCGACAGAGTGAGCTATCACCATGGTGATCAGGAAGATGTGAAGTGAACAGCAAGGCTTTGAGAGGTGATCTTGACTTCACGCAAACACACACGGAAATATATGCAGTTACACATTCTGTTCACAGTACGCTCACACAGCACACAAACTCTCATGCTGATCGATCACACAGAGACAACACAGCACTTCTGCCCACGCCACATAGTAACGCACATTTCCATATGCGTGCACACATACAGTGAGAATTCATGAGCAATCCTTCTCCAAAAACACACACATATTCAGACTCCTGCACACACACACACACAGGTGCGCAAAAACATGCCCAGTTAGATAATTGGTGATGTGCGGTATACTGCTCAAGGTGAACACTGTAAACTAACCTCTGGCTTTTGGAGGATGAACTATTTAATCAAGTCACATCAGCGCTGCAGTTCACCACAAACATGAGTTAACTGTTTTCTAAGGAGAACAATTTTGTTGTCTTTTCATTTTTTAAAATCCACGCAGTCGAAATTAATTTACTGCTTACACAAGGTGCATTTGACATAAATTCCTCTTATCCATGTTAATGACTCACTGAATATTGGCCCTAAGCCATATATACATTTTTTATTTTGCAGAAAATGACATAAAAGCGCAATAATAGTCTCATGAAAATGCAACGGAAATGTTATGTAGGTTGCAAGAACCACATTATGCAGCAGTTCAAAAACATAAAAAAGATTCATGCTTCTAAGTGACAGGCCCTACCACCAGCTTCATTACAGCTGCTAGCTGAAAAATGTGCTATGATTTCAGTTGCGCAAAGCACAACAGAGAAAGCAATAATGGGAAAAAGGCTCTGCATGTTAAAGAAAGTGAAAAAAAACAGGTTGTTTCTTGCTATAAAACTGTTCAGACAACATGTTTCAACCTTAAAAATAAGCAGTGAAGAATTTAGTGACACCTCAGTGTCTGCGTATTTAACGAACTCAGGCTGAAAATAAACCCTTGACTGCATTAAAACTCACATAATTGGGGTCAAAGGGCCAGTATTTGAAGACTTAATAAAAATCAAGATGGCATCTGAGTGAAACACTAATAATGGTAATAGTTATCTTATTTCAATATCAGCAATGCTGTCAAAAAATTAACCCATTGAAGTATAATTCCCCCATGAGTGATGACCTCAACCTGAACTCTAACCCTACACAGGCAAAACTTTTTATTAAATAGTTCTAAGTATTTGTAACCATCTAAAAAATCAGTCTCACATGTCACATGTCATATTTATATTTTTCAAAAAATAGTCAGTTTTGTCTTTCTCCAAAATAAATGCAGCTGTTTAGAAACTGAATTAAGTAATCTTAACTCTAAAGTTCTCATCAGGGTTGGTTAAGATTAGCATTTAATGAAAAATAAATGATGAATAAAGCTACTTCTGTGTCCTCTGTAAAGAACAACATAACCGAGGACAGACTTATTAGAAGTCATTCATCTCACTATGTGAACATAGAGCCAAAGTTGTGCATTGTGGGAAAAAACAGCATCAAAGGACCAGAGAATGATCACATAAATATAGTTTTATATATAGTTTTCTGTTTGGTGTGGAAAACATCTGAAATTACAAATAATTAGCCTGATTCAGATGAGCTCAGAGGCATATCTGATCAGAATGAAGCTGTTATTACACCGATGCTGACATATTTCAGCTTTGATGAGACTTGGTGTTCATAGGTACGGGGAAAAAACAGATCTGCTGTTGAACATGGCCAGGAAGGATTACTGGGTATTAGTGTCACTCTAATGTGAAATATGTAACACCAGAAGTGGTCTTGCCAAGGTTGTAATTTAAGGTGTGTTTTTTTTTTTAATCTCAGTGAGTTTTTACCTTGAATTTTGGAATCTTTCATAGGTGTGAAGGAGAGAATTTCAAGGGCCATCAAAGTCTTTTATTAGATAAAATTTCAGAGATAAATGAGAGACGATGTAAGTCAAGAAACATTGAGTTTCTCTGCGTATAAAATATTGACATACGTTTATGTCCTTAGATTATGCATTGTAAAATTTTAATGTGGCATCAGTATCCTCTTTTTTTCCTGGCACAGTACTCTATGTGGTCTTCTGCTGCTATAACTCTTCTGCTTCAAAGTCAACGTGTTGTCCATTCTGGTACTGTAGCCCAGAGATCTGCAACTCACTCACTGGATAGTGTTCTTTTTTGGGCCCTGCAGCCAGCTCTCTGAGATGGTAGCTTGGGTAAATCGCAGTAGATCTGCAGTTTCTGAAATACTCAGTCAAACCTGTCTGGCTCATTCACTCATCAAAATCCCCTTTGCTCCTTATTTTAATGCTCAGTTTGAACTTCAGCAGATTGTCTTTACCTACATTTACATTAAAATGAGAATCAAAAGTTTAAAAAAAAAACACAAACTTTTTTCCAGTTAAGTAAGTGGTTCAAGTCCAGTGAGTAGCTTAAAATTGTACAAAGGTAAGTGGTGAATTGCCAGAGGTAAAAAAAAAATAAATAAAAATAAAAGGTAAGGTTACCCAAAACTGAAAAATAATAAACATTTCCAAATTATACAAAAAGGCATTTTTCATGGAACACAGAATGGGTTAACAACGTAAAGCTGTTTTGCAGCAAATGAGGTTGATCAATCCTTGAAAGCTGCTGATACTGTTTCCTACAGGTGTTACTACTTTTTCAACCCCTCTGTCTGCAACTAACAATGAAATATAAACAGATCATCATAATACTTAAAATGCAGTTGCTTCCTACGGAGAAATTGCAAATAAAGTCAAAGTGTCAGTGAGTACAGTTTCCTTCACCATCAAAAGACACTCAGAAACCGGGCCAAACTCTGACAGGAAGAGGTCTGGCAGAGCCGAAGCCACAACTGAATCAGAGGATGAATCGTTCCTGAGCATTAACAGCTTACGTGATTGGCAGCTTACAGGACAACGGCTTCAAGCCCAGCTTAATAGTGGTCGTAGTAAACATGTCTCAGTTTCAGCTGTGAGGAGAAGACTTTGAGCTACAGGTGTGACACAACGAGTTGCAGAAAGAAAACCATTGGTAAGACATCAGAATAAGATGAAGAGGCTTTCCTGGGCCATGAAACACCACCACTGGAGTACTGAAGCCTTATGGACTGATGAATCAAAATTTAAAGTCTTTGGTTCATCACACAGGATCTTTGTACGCCTTCGAGTAGGCGAAAGGATGGTTTCACAGTGTGTGACATCAACTGTCAACCATTGTGGAGGAAGTGTGATGGTCTAGAGCTGTTTAACTGAATCCAGGGTTGGTGACATGTACAGTGAGAGGCCCCCTGAACCAAACAGCTACCACAGCGTTCTACAGCACCATGAAATACCCTCTGGTATGCACCTGGTTGGTCAGGGGTTCATCTTGCAGCTAGATAATGACCCAAAACACAAGACCAAGATGTGCCAGAACTACATCAGGAAAAAAGAACAAGATTGTGAGCTTGAAAACATGGAGTGACCAGCACAGGCTCCAGACTTAAACCCCATCGAGCTGGTTTGGTATGAACTGGACAGAAGAGTGAAACCAAAGCAACCTACAAGTGACACACATTTATGGGAACATCTGCAACAGATATAAGAACTCTCTGAAGAATATTTGATTTGCTTATTTATACTGTGCTTTCAGTTCAGTGCACAATCAGACATTATAATATATAATAATCGGACATAATTTTCAATAAAAAATGGAAAAATTGTTCTAAAACTGTTTTAAGTGTATAAACTTAAAATTAAAGAATATAGGTATAATATAGGTATATCATGCCAAAACACAGACTGTATTTATGAGATGGGTGTAGATATAGAAGTGTTCTTCATCAGTTTTTCTGTTTTGTTTTTTATTTGAGCAAGGAATAAAAAAGAAGTCATGAGACAGTGTTACATACTAAGGTTAGCGTGATTAGTTAGCAAGCTGCATCCATAAACTTTGCAGGTCAGATGCATAGACATACATACTTGATAACTAGGTAACTAACTTAGTGATGTATATAATATTACAATTTCACAAAGCATTTGTCAGTAATGTGACTTAAAAAAAGAAAAGAAAAAAACCCAACATTTTATTGCCAGTTATTGGCCCCCAACTTTAAGCTTTGATAAATCCAGACAGATGCTTTATGGAAAATGTTTTTTTTTAATTTTTTGTTGGTTTGTTGTTTTTTGGTGTTTGTTTGTTTGTTTGTTTGTTTGTTTCTTGCCGTAATTAAGGCTTTAAACAACATTTAAACACAGGCTCAGAATTTGTTAGTCACGCCCCGTCCACAACTCAAAACTCAGGAGTGGGGTTTTGGTTTAAACAGGCTTGTTGTTGAGATTTTTTATTAAATTCATAGATACATATTTTAAAACTACCTGTTTATTTTATTGTGTTTTATTGCATATTTTAATTGGCTATTATGGCACTTAATGTTCTTTTTTTTCTATCTTTCTGTGTTGTAATTGCATGTCTGTGAAAAGCATTTAATAAACTGCAATTCCTGAAGAAGTTGCAGTGTGATTATAGCTACTTGCAGACCCGGACTTTGGCACGCTGTGGATGGGAGCAAAAAGTTCATTTGTGTAGACCGAAAACAGGTGTAAAAGTGGTGAAGGGTGAGGGACACACCCACCAAGTTATTCGGTGTGACATGCACCAGCCAGCTGACAAAGCAGACATGAGGCGGTGGTAAGTGTGCCACTGAAGGCAACAGCCAGACTAGACCAATAGCATATACTGGCATCGTTTCTTTGCAACAATCCCAGTATATGTTATCTGTCTCAACACTAATAATAATAATAATAAACAAAATGGTAGAGGTGAATAACATATGCTGAGATTGTTGCAACAATCACACAATAATAACTCGAATTTGCAATTCTGGGAGAATGTGCAATGGAATCGCTGCTACTTGAGGACTGTGGCACGCTGTCGATGGGAGTAAAAGATCTAGACTAATATCTCGTTTGTGTAGAGTGAAAACATGTGTCCCTAATAAAGTGGCAAACATTGTCAAATTGATGTGTGTTTCTATTAATCATACTGTAAGTTTATAATGAGAAAGAGAGCATGGTAAACAAACTGTAATCGAACCACAAACCTTCAGCTTTCAAAAGGCTTACGAGCAGAACTAACCCACTAAGTCGAGTAACAACACGCAACAGCGCAGGCTTACATGTCCCACATGAGCCAGTGGTAAGTGTGCCACAAACAGCGACAGCCTGACTATGGTGAGACAGACGATGCAACCCACATATGATACTAAAGTAGGGTAGGCGTGACATGAGAGAGGTGCTGCACCCTGAAGTGACACACTGTCTTTTTACTATCAATAACATTACTGTAATGTCATTTCATGCAGCTCTGTGCTTCTTGATCCTGAAAAGCATCCCTTGCCGCACTTGAACTCATAACCTTCAGCATTCAAATGAGGACAAAATGAGCAGTGGCTTTGTAACTACGCCACCAAAGCAGTGGCTTGGTTAAATGCACATCTCAGAAACTGTAGAAAATTCTGAACTCTGAAAGCAGCTGACGAACAAGCTCAAGAACGAGTCAGTCTTTTGAGACAAACAGCGTCTTAAGTGCGTGAGGCTGGTTATTGCAACAATAATAAACTTAACTTACTAATAAACTTGACTTACTCACCTTCTTCACTTAAGTTTGCTCATGAGGAGCTGCCGTTTTTGGCACTTGTGCACTGGCTTCATTTTTCAGCCCCGGAGGCGTTCGCTTGGAATAACTATGTGTGGATTCACTGACTGAACCCTGCTGCTGCCAATCTCCTCATTCATTCATCCTTTTAATTAAAAGTGAGCAATTCAAAATGCAAAGTCACACTTTACATACATAGCATGCCAGGACAGTCTTTTTTATGTTATGTTAGATATGCATATTTTTAAAATCAACTTATTTCCCAAGCCTGAGCTGTTTGAAAGGGCAAAGAAAATGACTGCCTGGCTGCTCCTGATATCACGAGTACTAGCAGAAACAACGATACAGCTAATCTGAGCAAAAAAACAGCCAGACAGTCGATGTTTTACCAAAGCAGATGTTAAGATTTGCAAAATTTAGAGTGCACAAGTTTGTAAAATTCTCAGAATTTAAATTTATGGGTAGAATTTTGTGTTATTAGTGTTATTATTATGGCCTGTTTAAATATATTATTTCAGTATGTGTATCCAAACTATTCAGTGACAATAATTAAAGACACTGCTATCTAATGACAAACCTATTTATGAACTAACAAGAAAAAGCAGTTTTCCACTTTTCCCTATGCAGAACTAGGCTGGAGCCGACATTTGCACTGATGGATTTTAACCCAGAATCAGTAAAAGAAGAACGCTTCCAGCCCTGGAACCTTCAGCATGCTACTAGAAGTGGGACATCACAGCCAGCCAGCGCAGAGGATGCTCAGCCAAAACCACAAGAATTCAACTGTATACACAATCGCTACAAACACTTCGGTATTTTTCTCGTAAATGGCAGCAGATTTCATCATCCTGCAGTGTGACAGCACAAAACTTTAACTCAAGTCTGAGTAAAAGCCACAGATCCACTTCTACATAAATGACAGATTCAGGAATCGTATTAAGCCCTAGAAGTCTTGCACAGCTGTCTCCCTCCACACACCTTCCCAAAAAGCTTATTCCAGCCATGCATATGGATTAGCACTTGCTGCTATGGCAACAGACATCCTGCTTCGCTGGCCAGGCTAGTTTGGCTAGAAATGTCTTAGCATTTTTTATCTAAAATAATAAAAAAAAATCCTTCACATATGGTTGCTTTTCACAGTCAAACACCACTGGGTACTGTCAAGTGCTCTTGCTGGAAAGTGCTTCAGTGGGTGAGCCTTCAGCTAAGCCTGCCTGCCCCGTTAAACCAGCCCAAAGCACTGGACTTATTAGAAACTCCATGCCTCACTAGAACTGAATATGAGGTAAAATGACAGTTGTTCAACACTACAGTGTAAAGGGGTTTTCATATAAGGGAGGACAATTTGAACTGACTCACTCACCTCTACTGTAGTAGCTCCAAAGAGCAGAGGGTAGAGAAGTCCTTCCTACTTGAGGACACTGTCGATTGCTTGGAGTGTCACTCCTCGGGTCTAAATGCCAGTGAGCTCCTCAAAATCTGTCCTTTCTACTGATGGATGGATTTCAGCAGTGCAAACTTGTTTATGGTAAACTCTCTGTGGTCCAACTGGATCTGACCCCTGTGTCCACACAAACAGGCGTTGTTCCAGCAAATCGTTCTTTCTCTGCTAGCTGGGGCACGCGTTCTCAGAAGTAGAGCTTCAACTGTTAAATAAGAGCGAGAAAAGTGGAGGAAGGCTGTGTTAATAAAAGGGAAAATTACTTTCAAGTTAGAGGAACATCAAGGGACAGAGGCAGCCATAGATAGAGATCAAATCAATGCAAACCTTAAATTAACCAGACAGACTTGATTAGGTGTGCATACCAAGAGCCCTTTTTCCTGATTGAAAATTTTTGTTTGGTCACACACTCTCTGATGTTTATTAGCAAATTCCATACCAGATTATGACTAAATCATGTCTAATTATAAGTGTGGGATGTGCTGCATCTTTGAAGACACTTTTACTTTTTTCAAATAAATCCTCATTTAGTTTAATTCAATTTCATTTATTATAGCATAAAATCACAACAGCAGTAACCTCAAGGTGGTTTATATTATAAGGTGGAAAGCCTACAGTAATAATTCTCAGCCTAATCTTAAAAGTAGACAGGACGTCTGTCTCCTGAATCCAAACTGGGACCTACTTCCACAGAAGAAGGGCCTGAAAGCTGAACCCTCTGCCTTCCATTCTAGTGGAGATATCATCTGAATTTCAGGAGCGGGACCACACCTCCTTTACGCCCCTTCCGTCCTCAGTCTATAAATGCCCCCTTCTCCAATACCAGCTGCTCTCATTTTCATGCCCCACCCTTCCCTCCCATTTCCCTCTCTACTCCTCTTCTCCTCCTCCCTTCCTTCATTCACTTCTCGTTAGTACATGGGGATCTTCCCGGCCCGGGAGCCGTCGCCAGTCCCCTTCGAGGCCTTCCCCAAATCGCAGCACCAGTTCATTCTCCT
>VUQR01025081.1:24770-50417 GCA_015108515.1 Hemichromis elongatus | reverse complement strand
TGCAAACCTTCCTAGATTTTAAAAAGTAAAAGGATTTTTTCTTCGTCTGCGTGCTACTTTTGTGCGCCTTTTGCCCTCCCGGTGCAGGTGTCTATTTCCGAATGAGGATCATAGTTATGGGTGTTTCTGTGTGTTTTTTCTGTTGGAAAGTTCTATTGAAAGTTATCAAAACTAAACATGATAAATTTGGCAAGCGCAGGAGACACGACAGGAGGAGATTTGTCAATCAGGCTGCAGAATGCAATGCGCATAATTGAAAGTTGTAATAAAAAAAATCTGCGAAAAAGCGAGGCAGTGAAGGATGAATAGTGGGACAACTGTATATTGTTTATTAATAAACAATAACATATTGAATGACGAATGGCTTTGGCTGGACCTGCTCCTTTGAACTAGGTCAGAGCATCAGGTCCCCAGGCTCCTGATTGGTTGTCGTGGCGCGACTTGAAGCTGCAGTTCAGATTTTTCCAAGTGACGCATAAGCGCGAATGCACAAAATGCACCACACAAACTGCAGCGCGTATTTCCCAGGGCATCAGTCGCACTTATTGTTCGTGCGAATCAGGCAGAAAAGCATTTTCGTGACGCATATCTGCTTCTAAAGTTTTGCGGGACCCCCAGTCGCGCTTTATCGCGCTCCTCCATTGACTTTACATGTAAACCTGAAGCTCTGGTCGCTTCTACCGCGTTCGGTGTGAACACACTGTAACCGTGTAATCATGCTTATGTACATTGGATATGACATAAACTATTGTATGTGGCGCTTCACCTTTTAATAAACCAAATCAGATTATAGGAT
Source organism: Hemichromis elongatus (assembly GCA_015108515.1). NCBI lineage: Eukaryota > Metazoa > Chordata > Actinopteri > Cichliformes > Cichlidae > Hemichromis > Hemichromis elongatus. The sequence goes on along the minus strand of VUQR01025081.1, from coordinate 49,621 downwards.
CTGTGATGTCGTTTATTTATATTATGGTACTTATTATTTCTGATATTTATGACTGTGTGCAAACCTTATTAGGAGAGATGAAATCAACACAGTGTGATGGGGGAATCAGCTGTTTTGCTGCCCATTTTATTTCGAATCCGGCGCGAACCGACGAGCCAGTTCATGAATCAGTCACGTGGTACGGACTGCCCGCGAGGCATCGAACGTCACTGCATACGTAATCAAAGCGAGCCTCGATACGCGCTTCAAAAAACCTCCCCCGAGATTACCCGACACACGCTTCGAAGCTTCGGCACACAGGACACATCACTACTGTGTACCACAGAAAATCAGTTCGAGGTCAGTAAGCACAAGCAGAATTCATACATAAGGCGCACTGTTGATTTTTGAGTTGCTCTGTCGTTACGTAATAACAACGGCACGCTTGCATGTCCTACAAGAAATAAGAAGCGCTTTAGAGTCTGACGAAAAAACCCCAAACCAGTTCCACATCACTGAAGTTGCACCATTTTTATAAACCAATTGTAGTTCACGTGTTTCATTCAACGAACAGCTTTTGCTTTTCTCCGTCTCCGCCATGTGCGTTTGCAAACGACGGCACTGTGCATGCGCATTTTACTCTTATTCTATCGCGATATTCCATTTTCTTATCATTGCCGAGCAGTATACCGGTACTACCATGAGCGGTATAATATGGCCCAGCCCTAGTTTGAGTTCATTTGTTCGTTACGAGCTCAGAGAGAAACTTTTTGTAAAGATGCTGAGAACTGTTTCAGCGTCCTTAAAAGGTTTTAAGGACGCATAGAAGATTTTTTAGGTCTCTTGAACCTTTGATGTTCCTGAGCCTGGTGTTTCTTTAGGACCTTGAGAACTTGTCTGAGAAACTCTTGGGCCCTCCTGAGGAGCTCCTCCTACTCAGCAGACGTCATGCTCATGTTTGTGTTCTGGCTGCAGGTCTGGATCAGCTGCTGACACTCAGGCCATCGCTGAGGTCGTTGCCTACCAGCTGGGTTTCCACAGGTAACACACACATACGCATAAAGCTTTATACAGCCTTCCTGCCAGCTCAGGTGAGGCTAATACTCACCCGTGTCTTTGGTCCCGCCCCCAGCATCGAGCTGGACGAGCCCCCATTGGTGGAGACGGCAGCCAATCTGTTCAGAGCGAGCTGTTACCGTTATAGAGAGGAGCTGACTGCTGGGATCCTGGTGGCAGGCTGGGACAAGAGGAAGGGCGGACAGGTGAGGCCTCACACCACCTGGACGAACATGATGGTGTAGTCCTTTGTGTGGCCAGGAGATGGTGCTGTTTCCACCCCCGCAGACTGTAAAGCACCATCTGTTTGTGTTACCTGTCTCAGGTGTACAGCGTCCCGATTGGTGGGATGTTGGTGAGGCAGCCGGTGTCGGTGGGTGGCAGCGGCAGCACCTACATCTACGGCTTCATGGACTCCAACTACAAACCCGGCCTGAACAAAGAGCAGTGCATGGAGCTCACCGCCGCAGGTAAGGCGCCGCTGCTGCTGCAAGGCATGCTGGGAGCTGCACTCCACACCCGTCTCACTCACCCGTCTCTCCTCAGCTCTGTCCCTGGCCATGGAAAGGGACGGCTCCAGCGGGGGCGTGGTCAGGCTGGCCAGCATCTCAGAGGAGGGAGTGGAGCGACGCGTCATCCTGGGAAACCAGCTGCCCAAGTTCTCCACACACTGAGCGCGCTCAGTTCCACTCACGTGTCTGTTATGTTAATAAAGTTATCACTTTGTCTCTTCACTGTCGTCGTGTCATTGATGCTAAACTCAATAACCACAGATGAATTGTACCAGTACCGTAGTTCAGCAGTCCCCAAACCTTAGGCCATGGACCTGTACCGGTCCGTGAGTTATTGGTACCGTGCCGCGGGAGTTGAGGTTCGGGGGTGAAATTTATGGTTTTCAAGCTTTTTATTGCTTCTTATCGTTAACTCCGTTTCCCTGGGTCTTTTCCTGTGTTATGAATCAATTTTCCTTTTTTTTTCTGGTACTGGTTTTATTTTGTTGTATTTATGCGTGACACCTTAAAGGCCAGGCGTTGAAAATACCGTCGGACATAAACCGGTGCACGGCTCGATAAAGGTTGGGGACCGCTGCCATAGTTCACTTTGTGTGGGTGCAGTTCCCTCAGTGTCCAGCAGAGCGAGACAGACGGCAGCAGTGAGCTGAGCACATACAGTCAGGACTTTCCAGATCTGGGTTTAGTTCCGGGTTGAGGTCAAAGGTCAGATCGTCGGGGGTGTGCGGCACAGCCTGAGTCCTCTCGCTCTGTCTGAGCGCTGCTTTGAAGGTTTTCTGCACATTGTTTCAACCTGATGTGTCCCCACTGACCACAGACCGGGGTCTATCCGTCTCTGTCCACACAAATAAAAGCGAGTCGGCTGGAGACGTTCAGAAATACTTCACCAAGCTGTGCAACAGGAAGTATATTTATACACTTTCTTAAAGCGCTCGAGACCTGGTTGTGAAAAGTGGGACTTTAATTTAGAATGAATAAAGCGATGGGCCTCCATCCTGCTGATGTTACTGTTAGTTACTTTGAAGTGTCATTTGTGGCCGATTGATGAGGTCCTGATCAGTTTACTGATCAATCAGTAAACTGAGACCAAGGGACGTCTACACTGCCAGGTCACATGGGACGACCGAACCTCCTCTGAGCTCTTCCTCTGTTCCTCCTGCTGGCACCCTCCCTCCTCTGCACACACTCGGAGCGTTTCAGCCTCTGATGGACTCTGTGCTGTGCTGCTCTCGCTGGTTTGTGTTTTGCAAAGGTTTTATTAGATCCTCTTATTTTATGAAATTTGTTTATTTTTTCTTAAATGTTTTTTTTCCATTCCAAGTGGATTTTAGTTTTATAATACTTTAAATGTTTCCTCTTTTGAATGATGAATTTTATTATTTAATAATACTTTTTATTACTACTCATTTTAGATTACCTTTATTTAACTTTCTTTTGTTTTTTGTTTTTGCAGTTCAATGTATTTATTTGTTTTTTTTTAACTTTTTTTTTTATATTTTGAAGCTTTTCAATTTTTTCAATAACTAAAACCATAATATCTAAATAATATATATTATTTTTCTTTATCTATTTTGTCTTTTTAGTTTCATTTACTAATCCTTTATTCTTATTTATCCCACTTCTTCGTTTGTTTCAATTGTTTTTAGTTATTTTTAAATTTTTCTTCGTTTGATTTTTTTCTCCAGTTTTTGTTTTTATTTCCTTTTCTTTTTACTATTATTTAGTTTGATTTTTTTTTTATTTAAATAATCTTTTAACTTAATTTTTCCATTTTATTTTTTATTCAGTAAATCACTTCTTAGTTTTCAATTTTTGACATTTTAAATTCACTTTATCACTTTCCTTGTTTTTCTTCTTTTCGATTTAGTTTAATGTTTAGTTTTTATTTCTGCATTTTGAATCTTCGTGTCCTCCTCCTTTGTAGTGACATCACTGGGGGGGCGGGACTCTCACCTCTCTGTCAAACGTGTCCGCTCCTCAGTCAGGTGACAGTTTCCCACAGAGTCTCTCCATCCTTCCTCCTCCTCCTCTCCTTTCTCTCCTTGTTTTGTTCTCTGGTTCGTTCACACCTCTGCCGACAAAGACCAGAAACAAAGAGGAGCAGGAGGAGGACACCTGACACCTGTCTTTTGTCCTTAGACTGAGAGAAAGAGGAGCTCTCGGCCTGCTTTCATCTCTCTCTCTGTGGAGGCTGAATGTCTCTCGCCCGCTCTCGCCTGTCTTCATGGAGCTGCAGGTGAGAAACTTAAGCCTGACTGTAACCCCGCCCCCTTTATAGTGACCGTTAAACCTGGATCCACACCAGTCTGACCAGTTTAACTCAAAACATCCAGATGAAAGTAAGAGCTGGGTCTCCTCTGACTCATTTCAAAGTAAAAGCGTGGCTCTGACAATGCTTCAGAGGCTTTGAGCTCTAGTGATTCTTTATTGATCCTCCTTTCTTCTGCTCCTCCTTGCACTGTGCCGATGGACCTCAGATCAGCCCTCCTTTTATTCTATGTCTCTAAACATGAGAGCTGCTCTCCTCCTCCTCCTGCATGTGTTACTCTCCTGTGGTCACAACAAACTGCTGGAAACTCTTAATCAGTCATGCCAATCTTTGTTTTCATGAACAGTCCGATGGCGTGCCGCTGAGGATTATGGGATAGATTTATCTCCCGTCCTTCCCTGAAAGAGGCCCCAGTGTCTCCTCAGCTGAATGATGCGATAAAGGAGGCTGTGCAGCTCCTTACCTCCATGTTTGGGGAGTCACTGCAGGTGTGGAGGAGGTCAGGAGCTAGCTGAGAGTGAAAGCATGGCTGCTGAGGAGTCTCCCGTCTCCTCCTCGGGTGTGGATTCAGTTAGTCTGAGAGGACGAGAGACATTTACACAACAAACAGAGAGAGAGCCATACCTGCTTTGGTTTCTGCTGTTTTATCATTAATGTGAAGAAAACGAACCAGAAACAACATCAGCGAACACACACACACACACACACACACACATCATGCTGCAATGTGACTTTTTCCCACTTTCTCAAGTTTTTTAAGATTAAGACTAACATGTAATCAATCATTCAATCAGTGAGAGAAACACTGTCAGGAGTACTGATCACTAATGACAACACACAGGAATAAATAAATAAAATGAAGTGTAATAAATGTATAATAAGGTAATAAAGCAGCGATATGTGTCTGTATCATTTGTGTTTATTAGCTTGATCCAGGCTTGATTAGAAGGACCACAGACAAAGATCAAACCACAGATATATGATTTATTTAGACTTTTATTAAATCTGGTTTTATTATGTTGTTCACATTTTGATTTATTTGTATACATTTTTAGCGACGGAGCTGGAGAAATTTTCTCAGGGTGGCAAAATTCAAACCATTAAAAAACCACAACGCACACATTTACAGTTGTAACATATGGTTAAAATAACTCAAATGGAGTAAGTATCCATGTTTCGTAAAAATATTTGCTATAACTTGATTATTTTTCTAGCCCAGATAAGTAAGTATAAAAGTTACAGGGTGGTTCATTTACAAACACAAGTCTAACTTTCACACTGTGATCATTATTGCTTAAATTTACACAAAATGTAAAAGAAAATCTGCACTGTCATGAACAAAACTTTAAAGCTAATTTTTCATGGTTTGTTGGTTAACTGAGGTCTAAAATATAACTGGACATTTCTGACTCCTTATGGTTTTATAGTTGTATTTTACCTTTAAAACCATTTCCCTTGCAACCCCACATATCTGAATGTACAGGTATTTTCTGATTGACATTCTGTATTAACCCAACTGCTCTGAAATCACACAAAATTCTAAAATCCTAGTAGTAGTTATACTTGTTTTACTGCAAAAATACAAAACAGATTGGTAGATTATTTTCATAACTTAAAATGAAAATAAATTGTACATTTTGAAAAACATATGCATATATTTTGGTAAAAATAAAGTTATATATAACTATTTAGCTAAAATGCAGCCAATGCATGTGGCATTTTTTTTCCATACAAACACTTAATTACTATTAAAATAAATAAATAATAAATAAATTAAAATAAAATGAGAGAATAGTCAGGTGTTACAATAAGATGCTCTACATATTATTTGTGCCAGTAAAGAAAATATAAAAAACATACTAACTACACAACACAGCACACTAACTATACACTTCAGGCTAAACATCACACGCCACCCGATGCCCCTCTTCCAGATCCGCCCCTGCATTTTTTAAGGAATTTCGAAGTTTCTTGGTCTATTTGCGCTCCAGGTTTTATAAACAGACATGCGCAGACACGTTCTCTCCGCATTCCTTCACAGCCTGTCAGTCATCGCTGAGCCCCGCCCTCTCTGGACTGACAGGCTCCTTCAGCCACTCACGCTGCGGCCGCGGGCGGAGTCTGTGTCTGTGTGGGCGTGGCCTGATCCAGAGGTGGAGGCAGAAAGTTGGAGCAGCTTTTGTTCTCAACTTTTTATGCGCGTGTGAGCTGCAGCGGTGGACTGGGATCACTGGGAACGCTGGTGTGAGCTCTGAGAGTGTGTGTCCGCGCAGTGTGTGACTGTAACTGTGGCTCGGTGTGTGACTGTGTGTCTGTGGTTAGGGACCCCCACCTCCAGTTGTCCCACCGACCCCTGTACGCTCTCCAGGCCGCCTCTCGCAGCTCCTCAGACGGCCTCGCAGGCAGCCGCGCCCCGCCGCTCCGTGCTGGAGGAGAGAGGAGGAGGGGATGGAGAAATGAGAGGGAGCCGGGGGGAGCAGAGAGGAGGCTGAGAGTACGCAGCGGTTGAAGGAGTCGGGTGGTGTGACTCCCTCCGGCCTCCATCTTGGACAATTTCTGGAGTTTTTTCTTTTTCTCGAACTTTTCGGCTCCAATGAGGCGCGCGCGGCCGGCGGAGACCGAGCCCAGCTGACGTCAGTGACCGGTGATCGATAGGTGCGACCGGGACGGAGTAATGGGGGCTCAGCGGGGTCCCGTGGCCCCCGGCCGGGCCTCCTCCTGCAGCGGGCTGCCGCTGCTGCTCCTGCCGCTGCTGGCGGTGCTGCTGGGCTCCTGCAGGGCGGAGGAAGGTGAGTACTGATCAATACACTCATTATCGATCACAGCTGCTGATCGATTAGTCTGCATCGGCCCATAAACGATTACGTAATGCTACAGATCAGCTTAAACTATCGATCTCAGAGAGCGGCTCAGTCACACACTTCAGAGGGGAAACAGGACCCCTTTCTTCTTCTGTGGTTAATAAGTCTGTACATTTTTAACTCAAATATTCAAACACAAGTACACAAATGTATGAGTGATGTACGTTTACTGTGATCTGCGGAAAGACCTGAGTTTACTGCAGTAACATCAATTTTTTTTCTGCAGTAAAATCAGGTTTCTTCACTCGTGTGTCCCATCAGCAGGTTTGTGTGGGTTAAATACATTTTTAAATTTCACAATTCTGACACTGCACAGTGAGAGGACCTTGTCTCTCTAAGCAGGTGCAGGTAGTAAGCTGTACACACTTTTACCTGCACGTTCATAACCAGCTAACCAACTGCTTGGGTCCGTTGCTCATACCGAGGCTGCGGGTGAGCCACCCTGCCTCTGCGAGCCTCTGCAGGGCGACGGTGTGGAGCCGTGTGGGGCTCTCAGGGTCTGAGGAGTTTTGTTGTTGTGGCTCTGCGGTTTACCTCTTCACTCACTCTAAGGAGCCTCCACAGTAATGACATGTTAGCTGTAGCTGTGAGTGGGACACACGGCAGGTCAAAGGTCAGGGTCCAGGACACTGCCTTGTTTCCGTTAGTGTTTCTGTCACGTTTGAGTTCAGTTCGCATAAAAACAGGACAGCAGGGAGTTTCAGGCTTTAGGTGGAAACAACTAAACGTGTTTTAACAAAAAAGTAAATCATGAGAAAAATCTGAACAGTCACTGTTTAAAAGATAAAAGGTGTAAAATGTTTGTGATGATCAGATTAAAAATCTGATTCTCTCAAAAATCCAAATTACAACATTTTTATATTTTGAGGATTACAGCAGAATTGTCAAAAATGTTGTTAACGTGTTTTATTTACATCATGAAAAAATCTGAAAGAGCTAATCAGATATCACGGCAGCAAACACGGAGGGGAAAATAAATAAACACGTGAGAATCAAATGATAAGAAATGAGGAAACGTCCCGTTCACTGAGAAATAAACAGTAAAATAAATGTGACTTTAGTGTCACTGAGAGCTCACAAACACTCACGGTTTACTGCGCTTCGTGTCCGTGAGCCTATCATCAGCTCCGACCGAGCAGGACGCCGTCTGAGCGCGCTCAGTCGGCTCCAGCATTTCTCTGGTTTTTGTTGTCGAGCTCTAAAGTGAGAGGAGCTCGGGCTGAGCAAGGCCTCCCGTTCGGGCTCATGTGGTCACAGAGCGCGCTCAGACTGAGCTCTGGAGCTTTTTACTGCAGCTGATTTGATGATTTATTGGTTATTGATCAGGACTCGTCTGACGTGTTCAGTGCTGAGTCTGAGCAGCAGTAAAAGCAATCATCCCTCCATCATCACGTCGTCTACAGATGGAAAATCAGCTTTAGGACTTTCAGGCTGTGACGCCTCAGAGAGCTGAAGCTGGTCGATTTATTAGGAACAGCCAGGCTAAATGTGACACGGGTTCAGTTTTTCTGATAAAGCGGTCATCTGTGATCGTCTCAGAGAAGCTGTTGTTTGCAGAGCGCCTGTGGACGCCCCAGAAAGTTAAACTAGCTTTAAAAGTGTTAAACGTGTGCTGAGACCCGCCGAGGGGAGCCAGTTTAAAACCAGCAGGCAGGAAACCGACAGCGCTGCAGCTGCTTCAGATCAGCATGTGACTGGTTATCAATACCTCATCTATCATGCTGTTTGTCAACACAAAGGAGCAGCTGACTGTAACGTGGACCCCCCCACCCCCACCCCCCCAACAGGAAGAGGACAGGAAGTAGAGACGCAGGGGCCGAGGGTCTAAGAGCTGAAACAACAAACTGTTTGATAAACGGTCTAACATCAGGGGTATTGATCTGCATCAACAGACCTGCTTGCTCGTTAGTGCTCGGTAACATTTTACACATTACAACCAGAGTGGAGACTTCTGGGATGGTTTCTTGGCAGCACAGTAGCCATGTCATCAGTCAGGTAGTGCCATTAAAATGCTACAAAGGCTCCAACAGCATAAACGCAGTACAGAGAAGTTCACTTTAGCTGAGGCTAGCGACAGCTACGACTTAGCTACAGCCCTAATAATGCAAACTTGTTACAGTTTAAACAGCTGAGTTATTAAAGCATTCATCCTCTGACACAGTTGTGCTATTAGAAACAAGAATATAATTAAATGTGAATTAAAAGTAGAGGGCCGACACTAGAGCCCTGTGGAACTCCACCACCTGTTAAACAACACCTTCTGGTTTCTGTTAGTGGCAGTGGTTGGTTACTGTCTCCACAGAAACTCTGAATTAGGGCTGAAGTACTTTAAGCGACAGCTTCTGAGCTTCTAATACACATCTAGCTCTGACTTAATAAACCAATACACTTTTGTTTCTCAGTGGTTTTATGTCACACTGAGTTTTGTATGAGGCCATGTTTACTTGTGCTGTAAACATGGCCGTTTTAAATGGGCGTCTGAGGAGGGAGTCAGTGCTGTGGTCCCGAGATGACATTAGAGGAACTTATGACCATATTAAACCTCAGCAGCCTCGGGAGTGTGTGCAGTCGACTGAAGTTTATACAAACAGACACTCAGGAAGACTTGAGGATAAATAAATAACAGATTCACACACAGTTGCTCTTTAACGGCAGGTTAATCAGCAGCTGAGTGTGTGTGTGTGTGTGCTGGAAGCAGGATCATTGTTTCCTGCCAAACCAGAAAATTACCAGTGTGAAAACAATGGCGTGTGTGTGTCTGTGTGTGTGTGTGTTCAGACTCTGAAGGCTGTTTGAAGCCTCTCTGGGACTTTACTGTTTAACCCTTTGAAGGATGATCCAGCTTTGCTTCACCCTGCTGAGCTTCACTGTACCCTCTGTGCCGGCTTCTTGCGCTCCACCCCTCAGCATTGAGGTTCACATGAAATCAGGAGTTTCTCACATAAAAACAGTGAAATTAGCTGAAGTGGTAAAATTAGACATATTTCCTCTGGACTCTGGTGCCACAGAAGCTTTTTTTTTTGTTGTTTTTTTTTTACTGTGGGTGTGTCCACATATTGTCCTCCATCTGCTCCCTGTCTTTTCTCTCCTCTTGTCTTTGTTCTGTTGTTCTTATTTTAACCCCGCGCACACACCAAACCTCCCCCTCTCCACCTCTTTCTCCTGCCTCCACCTCTCCTTCTTGGCGCCTTTCTTCCGTCCATAAATCCCTTTAAAGGCGCTGGATTTAATTTCTGACTGAGGATTTACATGTTAAGTGCCGGTTTGTTAATCTGTTGATTGGCCCTTTGGAGGTTTAGCCCTCACACTCACAATAAAGACAGGCATATGAGACCTGTGAGAGTGGCACGAGGATTTTCAAAATAAAACACCAGCCACATGTTAAGTTTGACCTTTTTAACAATATCAGCTGCAATGTTTAAACCAATGCACAAATGAGGTCTGTCCAGTGAAAGAAGCAGTCAAGTTTGTTAAGAAAGTGACAGAAAACCCACAGGTAATACAGAAACAGAGCTGTTTTCCTTTAAAATCACAAAAACAAGAATTTTGCCTGCCTAAAGTTAAAAGTATTTACATTTTTCAGTGTAAAATTAACCCCTCTGTCTTCATATGAGCAGGTAGAGGAGTGTTTAGGACTGTGAATACACTGACAGTGAACATCCGTGTGAAATTAAAGGAAAAGTGTGACTCACCTATTCATAAAAAGATCACAGTGGAGCTCCATAATCTAAATAAGAATCAGATACCAATAAAGCATTTATTGACTGGAGCTAAAATACTGCTTTTTGCTGTTACCATAATCAAATGTACTTTATACTCCTAGGACCTGAACTCTTCTATGGCATGCATTTTAAATTTCTCTTTGATATTTGGGCTGATTGGAACCTGATGAATGTAAAAACAAATTAAATTAAAAAACAAATTACCAGATTTTCTTTTGTTTGTTTTTTTTACCTAATTTTTGTTTTTGAGAAAAATGAGATCCACATATGAGGAAATTCGCTTTAAATTTCGATAGAACAGTGTCAGTATAATGTCCTCGTAAGTGGATATCACCCCCTTGTAGAGCAAAATGGAGTATTTTGATGTAGACAACCCAAAATGTGATGTCCACATATGTGGACGCCAGGTCCTAGGAGGTTAAATACATTATAACCAACGTTCCTCCATCACTGATCAGCTAAGCTGTTTGATGTTTGTGATCCACTTTTAAAATTTTGTAAATTTAACCTAATTGTTTTAAAGAAAATCTATAATTTTGGAAAAGGTGGATTCTTACTGAATTCTCAGATATCTAATGCGGTTTAGGTTTGGTGACTCAGTGTGTGGAGGTAGACCCAAAGAAAGGTTAAACTTTGGTTTCCTCAGAAAAGTCATCAGGGTAGAGATTTGAACTAATAGTTGGTGATTTCTTCAATGTAAAACAGAAACGTTTTTTACATTTACAATACATTTTAAGGCCTGATTTGAAAAGAATAACCCCAGACGCAGAAGTAAAACCAACAAAATTAACAGATGTTAGCAGCACCAACATTCATCAGTGAACATTAAAATATTGTAGGAAAAAAAAACTCAGTTCGTCTCTATCTGGAAAACTTCATGGAAAACACCGTCAGGCTTTAAGAAATCTTCATCAGATGAATTTTTGTTTATAACCTCACCCTGTCTGACATGCTGTGACAGGCAGATATTTCACACTTTCAGCTCTGTTATTTAGTCAGACTCTATAATTTTATATGATTTTCTTTGGATGGTTTATGTTACAGTGAAAAGGGTTAAAACAGAATGGCAGAGGACCAACAACAGAGCCCTGGGGAACTCCGCTGGTTAAATTCAAAAGAACACATTCATTAAAAAGTAGTAATACTAGTAAAACAGTAGTGTTATCTGTTCTCAAAGCTGCGTCTCTGTTTCATAGTCAAAACAAGCATTTCATCACTGTAGAAGAAGATTACAATCTTTCATGTTGCAGCAGAGGGAAGATTTGCTTAGCAGACAGTTTTGGGATTCTGGGAAAGCATCCAGAGCAGCAGGAAGCTTTGTCGAAGCACTTTCACTGAGTGTGATGCACGCTGATGCGGTGATCTCAAACTTTTTCTCACATACCTGTTTCTGAAACTAAAAAAGTTAAACCTTCACCTCACATTTAGCCACTGAATGATTAGATTCTGTGAAAAACGTCCAGAACAGAGGGAAATTCTCTCAGATACCACCAAAGCCCTTGATTCCATGTTGCACCCCTACACCAACACGCACAATGACTTTATGCCCTCCCAGGAGGCTCCACCCCCTAGGGTAGAAAGCCTAATCCTCTAATGTAACATAAGAACAGTCGATAGCTGAACAGCTCTGTAATCATCTGCTTGAACCTTCCTGTTTTCATTTTGATCAGCTCACCGCCTCAATCATTAAAACTGACTCACAACACTAAAGTTTAAAGCATTGCATTTTCAAACTTCAAACTTCAGCCAGAAAAGAGGACTTTTATGGACGTTTCTAAATTTTCATATTCTTTCATCTTTTTTGGATCCTATACGGGGAACAGTGGAAAGTTTCGGGAGCCTTCACCCAACTGCTTTCACTAAGTTTAACGAGCGTCAAAGTTACGTAATCATGGTTCTGTAAGTGTAGGCGCAGCTGACCCAGAGCTGGCTGCTACTTTCTTTGTTTGTTGCTTTAGACCTTTATGGTGAATTCTCACAGTGTTTGCTGTTCTCTGTCTTTCTTCTTCGGGTTAAGAAATAGCATTTGAGTTAAGTGGGTACTGAGCCCACCCAGTAGTTTTTCAGCGATGTTTGGAAGTGTCTACATACAGATATGTCAGATGAGGTTTTTTTAATTGCACATAAGCTTTCCATCCATTTTAATCAAGCCCTTTTCATATAAACAATATAATAAACTTAATGTGAAGGCTCTAGCATGGGTATTTGTATAATTATAATAACTAGTCTGATAAACCCAAATTGTTTAAATGTATAACATCCAATCACTGATTGATTTCCTTTCCGAAGTTATGTTTTGTCTGAAAAATATGTCACATTAAATAAATAACTTTAAAAAGTTTTACCCGCAACAAAGTCTTAAATATTTGTTGTGAATTATCTTATAAATATACCATCATCCTCTTTTCATTGTCAGTGCCTAATCTAAAGCCAGTTTCATGCATTTCAACTAAATCAAACAAAAACTGAACCACTTTCTGGGGCTGAAAATATCCCCACATTTTGCCAAACAAGAAATTTACCAGTGATTGGTAGAAGGAGCCCACAGATGCTGCGGCCTCTATGAATTTAGTTTTTCCCTGTGTAAATTACCCCAGGTTTTCCTATGTAAAGTTCAGCCTTCAAACCTGTTGAAATGTGGGCTGGTTGTCAAAAGGCACAGAGGCTGAACTGGCTCCGCACTGGCACCACGTTGATGGAAAAGAGATAATGGAGTAGGCCCTATTTTTCTTTCTCCGTAAAAACATCCCTGGAAGAGGTCCTACGGGGGCAGTTCCTGTGGTTGGAACAGTTACAAAGGTGCACTCTGACTTGAAATAACCTGTTTCCTGCAGTGGAAATCGGCCTCATTAGTGCAGTCAGGTATTGGCAAACATTCAGTCATAGTTCCACTGTAGGCATTTGGGTAAATGAGGAAAAGAAAATTAATGTAAAACTCCATTTTTGTGGGGGTGGGAGAAGCTGCTTGGAGCTTGCACTTTGTTTCCTTGACTCTCTAGAGCAGAGGTTAGCATGACCCGTAGAGACACGGCGGACGCACTAATGGGAAACACAGCAGGCTGAAATAAAGCGGACTGAACCTTTAAGGACGCTTTGAACCATCTGGATGCAAACGCAGTCAGTCTGCTTGAACTTGTGTCCAGAGTTCCTCCTCTGCAGCTAATGAGTAACTTTCCATTCTCCAGACAAACGTCCTCAGGTGGTTTGATTTGTCTGCGGGCCAAAACTCAGATATTTTATAAACTGTCACATGTAAGATGCAGAAATGTTCTCAGCGTGATTTCTTCCAGTTGACTGTTGGATAATCTCTGCAGCTGTGGAACATTTTTCCATCCGGATGGTTCAAAGAGTCTTTGAGGATTGAGTAAATATCACTAGCAGGGCAAGTTTTAACCGTCCTCCTATATTTTCAGATGTTTTATGTCCTGATAGCTGAGGAGAACAAACAGAGCTGCAGCTTGTTGTGGTAGATTCCTGACATGTGAAATGAGTCAGAGACAGTTCAAACAGCCTGAATCATCGATCGGAGTGTTGACAGAGGGAAGATAAGGCGCTCAAACAGAGAGTGATGAAGACGAGCAGGAACAAACACCACCTGAACATCTGTTTCTCCATGAAACGCTCTTAAATTATGCAAACACTGTCTGTCTGCTCACAATGAAAGGTGTGTTCAAGCTGTACAGTAAATAGACACATCAGAAACCAGTAGAACCAACATAGTGTCCAGGAAAAGGCTTACCTTGTCGGTGCTCATTCCAATGAAGTGCAATGATAAGATTGAGTAATGGTAAAGCTAGGCTATGATTTCTCCAATTGACAATTCAGTTCTGCCTGTTGGCACTGGGTGTGGACTAGGGCTGGACCATTTGGCCTAAAATCCATATTGCGGTATAATTTGAAGCATGAGTGGTAACGATATATATCACGATATATTATTTTCTTCTGTATACCGTGTTTTCCGCATTATAAGGCGCACTTAAAGCCCTTTAATTTTCTCAAAAATCATCAGTGCATCGGAACATTACAGCTACCGTAGTCAGGAGCCTCGCGGAGTAATCTGGGTCCTAAACTTCGTCTGCCTCAGGTCCCAAAGTCAAACGAACACTGAGGCATCACTGAGAGTTAAAAACTGTCTAAATTCTTTCATCGCATGATGCAATGCTTTCAACCAAAACACGTGCAGCTTGATGACACCTTCAATATGCGCTATCGCTATAGAGTGGTATAGTCAAAATCTCTACAGCTGTATCTCAAGTGGTAGAGCAGGTCATCATCTGATCTGGTTTAATTCCTGGTTGCTCCAGTCTCCATACCAAATAACCCCGGGAAATATATCCTATGTTGCTGTTTGATGCATCCATAAGATTATGAATGAGGAGTGTGAATGTCACATAGAAACTTGTGCTTGTATGACTGGGCTTGAATGGGGTAACCTCCATCCTCCATCTTCCCTGCGCTAATGGGCTTATATTAGCCCAACCGTAGCTCTGCAGCTAGACACCATGTAGTGCATTGCTTTACGTCAGCTAGCCTGAGTCCACTAACCCTCCAAAAGTTTAGTTCTAGCAGAGCTACATATTTGTGTTCCTTTATAAATCCTTCCGTCAGTACATTGTGCATCAACTTTAGATGGAAACTATCTTGATAAATTCCTGCTAACTTAATTAAGGCCTGATTTAGACTTCTGAGGTGTCTTTTTAAGGTCTGTGATGTAACCTACATAAGTGGCCCATGATGTCACCATTCATGCTTGTTTTGGTACACGATGTGTTAATCAATGTGTGGTCGTGTCCCAGTGATTTATATGTGGTGCCAGCTGATAGAAACAAATCAAATGCTGGGACCGTTTTTCCTCCCGAGTCCCCGTTCTCTGTTGTGGTCACAGTTTTTTGGGGGGAGCAAACACATTTGTCCATTAAGTCTTTCCCTCAGGTCCATTCTCATAGTTTCAGCAATCTCCTTCCAGGAATTTACTGACATGTGTGAGTCCTTATATTGATGTCGTGATTATTCTTCCATCATACTGAGGCTAGGATTGTTATTATCTCACTGATGATTTCAAACACTGCGGTGAAAAAGCAGACGGGAGAAATCTACAGCGCCGAGCGGACCAATCACAGCGTTTGCAGCTGTGTCAACGTCTATTTACATTTCCAGGGAGGTAGACGTCAGGTTACGGCGTAGGGTTTCAAAGGGGTTTGCGTAGTTTTCCCGCTGAAGTATAAATCTCTAGTAACTCAGCTGAACCTTCTACCTTTTCCAGAAACACCTGCATATTAAACTTTATTGGAACATGTGGGCAAACAACCCCACTGACCGTTTTATGGGAGCTGAACTAATTTGGAGCTTTTATCTCTCAGCGGTGCCTGAAGGAGCGTTTGGACCAGGAACTGATTAATGACATCAACGTTAACGGGTGTTTCGTTAGTGCAGGCTGGTATAATGTGTGGTTTTTAGCCCTGATGTGGAGTCACATCACATGATTGTCAGTACAAATCTTAATCTGCACTAAAGTCAAACGCCTGTTGGGCTTTTCTGCTCTTCCTGCACAGCCGGTCAGATGGTTGTTTGTTTTTTAGATCTTTGAGATTAACAATCGCACAAAGTTCAGCGAGCAGAAAAGCAACAAGTAAAGCAGAAGAAGAAGAAGAAAAAGAGAGTAACAAGCTGGAGTAAGAATAAGGAGTCGAGAAATGAGAGAGAAGAAAGGAGCGAGGAGGAGGAGTGAGATAATCAGGTTTATTAGAGAGCAAGTCGCAGCACGAGACCACACACACCAACACACACGCAGCCCGACCGGCTTGTGTAAACATCCCACCAGCGTTGTCATGGTAATTTCCGTGTCCCCGTCATGCACTCTTATCGCAGATGCACTGTTTACAGCGTGTGTGTTCCTCTCTTTGTGTGTTTGTGAGGACCGGAATTCAGCAGTGTGGGGACGTTTCTGCTGGTCCCCACAAGCCGAGGATCCAGACCTCAGTCCTCACAAACACAGGACTGTGTGTGTGCAGTTTACAGAGTCTATATGAATGTAAACCAAACACACACATGCTGAGGCTTTAATTGGCTCAGGCTGCGATGCTGATTAGAAACGCGTGTGTATAAACTTTATTCATCCTCTGCGGTCGGGACTTGGAGCTCATAACTTCAGCAGCTCCAGAAAAACGAGTTAATGTGGCGGCTTTTAGAAAAGTTAAAAAGAGAGACGAACCTGCAGGCTCGGCGATCTCATGTCACATCACCGGAGGTTTCTGTAGTGTTTGCTATAACCAAGCGCCAGTACTTTAAGAGCCGAGTCTGAAAGTTATCCCTGATCATATAGCATGACATCACGCCCAGCGGTGTCGCAGGGAGTAGCGAGGCATTCGGGTGCTGCTGTAGATCAGATACATGAACCCGTGAACATCCTGAAGGGAGGAAAGACGAGAGCGCACACATACCAGCAGGGACTGTCACTGAACCGCTACACAACCTGAACCCTAAAATGATATCAGTGCCAAAACCTGCTGTTCCTCCAATGTCCCCGTACGCTACCAGGCTAAAAAGGTCCAGCATGTTTGCCACTGACTTTACTGTAGTAGAAGCACTTGGACTTTGGCAACGCCTGTGAATAGCTGACATGCAGTCAAATAAAAACACTGCAGATGCTCTTCAGATTCACACAGAGAAACAGAACTATTGTGGTTTAATGAGTCAGAACCAGACCTGTATATTAGACTGAACATAATAATACAACATGAGCACATGTGTGTAACAAGCCTCTGTAGGTCTGAAGCATTTTACACTCTAATCAGTGGTGGAGTTCCACAGGGCTCTATCATCGATCCTCTGCTTTATGTTTACATAATATTCTTGTTTGGTTTTTTTTAAAGCCCCTATGTGTTTATCACTTTATAACAACTGTATAGGGAGTCAGGTTAGTTTAATACCTTGTGTGTTTAAACTTTATTAAGGCTTAAAGTTGTAGCTTTAGGCTGTAGCTGCTAGCTTGTCTGTTAGGCTTTACCTTAGCCAGTCCGTGAACTAAACCGCTGGACTGTGTTTGTGCTTTTGAAGTCTTTTAGAGCATTTTAATGCAGTTGTCTGACCAATCATATGGCTGCTGTGTGGTTAATGGAAATATCAGGATTGCATTTGGATCTTACTGAGCACCAAGTCTGCGGTAACCAGTTAAGCTAGCTGATAGCCTAGCAGTTGAACATCTCATGCTCTAACTCCAAAGACTAACATGGCAGCTACACCAGTAATGTTAAAGCTTGAGTCTGTGTTTGTGAGGGCAGTTTGCAGTCTGTTGGTTTTTGGTGGTTTCCTAGGATTTATTAGTTTAATAGCAGATATGAGAGTAGAAGCACCGTGAGTGTTTCTGCTGCTCTTCTAAGGTTAAGAAGTTCATCGAAGCTCCCCGTGAACCAATAAGAGGCCCGTGTGAGTGTGAGGAGACGCTGACCTTCGAGCACATTGCATTGACGTAAAGGTCACATTTCCATCATGTTTTCCACCCTCGGCGTTGGAACGTCTGCTGTAGCGGATTAATCATGGTCACGCTGACTCTGCAGCTCGTACTTCACACAGCGAGCTCCTGACTCGCTGCTCGCTGCTCATCTGTGTCCGTGAGCCTCGTACAGGCGCTCCGAAACACCCGGGGAGAATTACAGACGGCTTCATTCCTCAGCTGCTGCCGAGCGGAACGACGAAATGGCCGCTTTCCCTTTCTCTACGCTGTAATTACACACACACAGAGTCAGGCGCTCCAACTGTTTAAATCTGCCTGTCGGTTAATTAAAACGAGAAGTGACTGAAGCTATTAGAGCAAATGAATGACGAGTCTGTGTGTGTGTGAGGGAGGCAGGTCAGTGTGTTTTTCACACCACTACAGATTATTAATCTGGTTAAAGAGAGCTGATGAAGTGTAACTGACTCACATTCACACACTCTCTGGATCTGTGTGTGTGTGTGAGTGCGCTTGTCTACCTGGTTTTGTGAGGACCCTGGTTAGGTTTAGACCTTATAAGGACATCAGAGTTACAAGTGTCTGTATGAAGGTTCAGATCACAGACTGTGAGAACAGTTTTTCACCTTGAAGTCTGAACTTTAGCACTTTGGTTTCCACCACATTTGTGTGATTTATTCATCCTTCTGTCTGCAGGTCGACGATCGTTTAGAAAAGTAATATTTAATCTTGTTTGCATGACTCTTTCTTCCTTCTTTGACTTAAAGCCGTGTGATAAAAGGTTTTGATAGTTAGTGTATCAGTTGCGGACCGTCCCCATACCTCGTATGCCACTTTAATCTTAAATGGTCCAGATCAGTGATCAGCTTTAATCCTGGAAACATAAGTATGATTAGAGTATGTTGTTTTCCCCATGATAGAGAAATACTGCTGTAGTAAAGGACAGGAACCTGTCTGCTCTTTGGGCTTAAAGTGTAAGAAACGAGTGTGTGAACACTTCTGTAGCTCATTATTGTCCTGCCATTATAAAACTAAAGGGTTTTGTTAATTAACAGAAAATCATCTTTTTTTAAAATTTATTTCATTTTACTGTCGAACCATTTTAATTAAAAACACAAAACAAACATTTCTGTAGTGAAAAATATGAAGTTTTCTGTGATTTCATTGTTTGTCTATTACTTGATTACTGTGGTGTAGTATTTTTAGCAGAGACAGGGAGAGCTCTATTAGGCTACATCCACACTAATGCGTTTTCTTTTGGAAAACGCATCTTTTTTTTACGCCCTCCCGTCCACACTGAGACGGAGGGAAAACGGAGCTTTTTGGAAACGGTCTCGAAATCGCATCAATTTGAAAACGCAGCATTTTGGCGTAGTGTGGACGGCAAAAACAGAGCTTTCATTAAAACGGTGACGTATGTTAGTCATATGATGCAGTCATGTGACCACTTTAATTAAGATGGTCAGACGGCGTTGTACCGCAGTTGTTTTGTTGTTTTGTTTGCTCAGTTTCAGTTTAGTTTCAATCAATAAGTTTTTAGCGGCCGTGTTGAAGATTAATATGAACTCATTTGTGACTCGGAGCAACAGCTCCACCTCATTATCATTCCATTTGACACATTCGGTGCTTTGTCTCGCCATTTCGCCGCTCGTTTTAAAGAGCCGGAAAGTAAATAAACAACAGGCAGGTCGGCTCGTCTAACATTTCACGCATGCGCGGTACTGGACGCGCAAAGGTGTGAAAAACGACTCAAAACGATAGTGTGGACGGGGATCGTTTTTCCACGAAAGCTCCGTTTTCCAAAAGATCCGGACTAGTGTGGACGTAGCCTTAGTTACACAAGCTTTAAAATACAGTTAAAGGTCTCAAATTTAAGCCTTACTCTACACTTTCCAGTGCAGTCCTGCAGGCCAGCTTTAAACAGCCCGATTCTGGCCCCTGGGCCTTATGTTTGACACCCCTGGTCTACATACACTTTGTTTTTTAACTATATTCCTTTTCTTACACGGAAGAATATATAGTCTGGATGAAGCCGAAGTCAAAACAAAGTTATTATAGTTGAGTAAACAAAAACCATGTTAGAAAATAAATAAAAAGGTTATTGACATAAAAAACTGTCTGAAACGATAATGCGCACACTGAAAATAATACCAAAAGGAACTAAAAGTTACACAGAAAATTACTTTAATTAGTATCTCTTTTACTTTGATCCAGTTTTCAGCTCATCCAGCCTGAGTATTATTTTGTAGCACCTGTGTGTCACAGTCAGTAGAAATGAACAAAGGTGCTTATTAAACAAACAGTGCTAAAGAGGAAGTGAGGTCACATCTCAGAAAATGTCCTATCAGTGCTTCCAGCTGTGCCCGTGACACGCTAAATTTAAGCTTGCAGCAGAGCGGCGCGCTGATTTATGCAGAACTACAGCAGGAAGACGTTTACATCGTTTGGATGTAGGCAGCAACATCAAAGCCTGAGCTGAGGCCTGTCATATTAAAGGTGGAGGAACACCACCCTCTCCCGTGTAAATGTTCAGAGTCCTGCAGACTGCACTGAAACCGGGGCTTTTAGATTTATCGCTCTCTTTCTGCGGCTCTGAGCCCTGGCTGAAAACAGAAATCCTCAGAAAACAGCGGTATTAATGTTGTATTTGTTGGGGGCCTACTTTCTGCAGAGGACTGATATGAATGTAGAGCGGTTGTGGAAGTCTAAGAGGCTTAAAAAGAGGGGAGAAGTGTGAGAAACGTCTGCATTTTTCACCGTGTGTGTCAGGGTTAAGCCTCCTGAGCCTCTCTCCTCCAACGCTGATTACACACCATCACTCAGGGCAGATATTACACATGTGCAGGCATGCTTCGAGTGTGTGTGTGTGTGTGTGTGTGTGTCAGGGTGTAGCCTGGTCTTCTTCACCTGTCCTCCTTCCTCCACAGAGACACAGAGGGAGAAAGAAGCCCTTGTGTTGTGTCGACCGTCTGTGTTTTTACTTTCCCTGATTGAAGCCGCTGAAAGACCTCCTGTGGGTTTTCTCTCTGAACCTGCTGACTTCCAGTGAAAAACCAGAAACGGCTCGTATCAGAGCGCCGCCATCGGTTTAAAGGAGCGGCCGATGTGGTTCTGCTCCTGCGTCAGAGGGATCTGTGAGGTCGGCAGAGTTGCTGAGGAGTCACGGGGTCACCGAGCGGTTCTGACGGTTTCAGGGTTTTGTTGGGCTTCCGGTGGTTGTGGACCAGGGTGAAGAGTTCACGCGGTTTTCCAAACACTTCTCATTGTTTAACAAATGTTTTTTTAAAGGTTTCAGAGACGTCTAGGTGTTTTCAAATGAGGTCTTAAAAAAAAACCTTTAAATTTTACATTAAGGAGCTGGCTCTGGACATACGGGATGTTTTCAAAGGGACATTTTAGGAGGCTTTGGTAAAAATTAAAGCGTTTGTGCATTACATACAAGTGTGTCGGAGACATTTGAGGGACTGAGAGGCTTTGATGCAGCTTTAGATGTTTGTGGGGATGATTTGGAGGCTTTAGCTGGACTTTTAGGAGGTTTTAATCTTTATAAGTAACTTCATCGTGTTTTACAGGTGGTTTGAAGAGCATTCAGGAGAACTGTGGAGGAATTCTTAGGACGTTTACATTTCTTAGGAAATTCACGGCTTCTTAAACGTTATGACATTTAAGGAGACGTTAAGAGGCTTTGAATAACAGACACATTTTCAGGACATTTGCTGTGATTTTTCAGGAGGTTTTGGAAAACCTTTAGGATGCTGCTGGGGGTCTTTAAATGGTCCAAGAACTCTTGAGTCTCGAAAGGTTCCCAAGTGACATCAGTGCTGCTTGAGGGTGTTGTTGACAACCTTTAGGAGGTTGTTTTAATGTTTCAAGCGGCTCAAGCAAGTTTTAAGGGTTTTCTATTAAAGGGCCTTAAGATGTGATGCTTTAAGGACGCCTGTTGGATGTTTTTTTAATAACGTTCAGAAGGGCGTTTGGATGTGGTTGGAGCCTTCGACGAGGCTGTGGTTACTTGTAACAATGGTGCGGGCCTGAAGTGGGATGTTGGAGAACTTTGGGTGGCTTTTCAAGGATGTTTTAATTGCTGAGGACTTTCACTGACTGTTGCTGTCTGTGTTTCAGACGTGCTGATGAACACCAAGCTGGCCACGTCTGACCTGAGATGGACGAGCTACCCTGCTGACGACCCGCAGGTACACATTCACGGACAGCCGATCTGTTAGCTTAAAGCTAACACGCTTCATTGCTTTGAATGAAAAAAGCTCACCTATAATCCGTCTCTGTCTGCAGTGGGAGGAAGCGAGCTCGAGGGACGATGACCACAACACCGTACGGACCTATGAGATCTGTACGATCGCTAGTACATCTTCTTATTGGCTGAGGACGCGCTGGATCCCCCTGAAGGTGGCGACCACAGTCTACGTGGAGATCTGGTTGGTGGATTTAAATCACAGATTTATCGATGTCGATTAAAGCGGTCCAGAAAAATAAATAAGGTGTGAACGTGTCGGTGCAGGTTTTCCATGATGGAGTGTTCCAGTCTGAGCAGGCAGCCCTGCAAAGAGACCTTCAACCTGTACTACTACCCGTCTGACGCGGACGACGCCACGCTCACTAACCCGGCCTGGATGGAGAACCCGTACATCAAAGTGGCCACGGTCGCTGCCGACCACCTGATGCTGCGCGGCGCCAGGGGGCGCCCTAACGTCAAGGTGCTGCGCCTGGAGGGACTGCGTAAGGCGGGGCTTTACCTGGCCTTCCAAAGCCAGAGCAACTGCATGGCGTTGCTCTCTGTGCGTATGTTCTACAGGAAGTGCCCGCCTCTGCGCCGCGCCTTTGCCTCTTTCCCCGAAACCGTCCCCCACTCGCTGGTGGAGCAGGTAACCATGACAATAGCAGAGTCTACTGTTTTTGTGTATAACAAGCCCAACTTTGAGTTTAAAAATAAAAGCACTGTGAGTTGCTGTGTTGAATATACAAGCTTTTATTTTGACGTTCTGCTGCAGGCTCAGGGTGTCTGTGTGGAGAATGCCGTGACGCCGCCTGGCGAGCAGTCACAACCTCCCAGCATGCTTTGTGGCGAGGACGGGGAGTGGGTAGGGCAGCCGACGTCCAGCTGCGCCTGTCGTCCTGGATACGAAGCAGGAGAAACCGACGTTCGCTGTCGAGGTGAGAGGGCAGTCTACAAAATAAAAGATCTCATATTAGTTTTCAAAGTAAGAGCGTCATCATTTAGTTGGAGAGAGTGAATCTGGCACTTTACAGGCCTGAGCTGAGACCTCGGCTTCACCGCGACTCATCGAGACTTGAACTCACCAACAGCTCCGACCATCATTTGTTTTACAAAGTAAAAGCTTCTCCTGTGCGCCGCTTTATTATCAGCACTTAAAATTCTTCGTGGCCAGAACTGCGAGTCCGAGTAAACAGAGAGGAGAAGCTGGAGGCGATTAGAGGCAGAGAGAGCCGTGTGTTGACAGTGTGAGAGAAAGAAGCTGGCGAGAGCGAGCAGGAGAGCAGGGGCCCCAAAGTAGAGCAGGGAAAAACTCGGCAGTAATCGGATTACTCTGTGTTACAGTGTTACTCAGCAAAGACTTTAAATCTGAGAGAAGTGGAAATACTCTGAGTGTTTCTCTTTCCCACCATGAGCTCAGATCACAGTGTTTGTTTCCATGTAACCAGATTATAACCAGATTACACTGTTTAAGAGGATTCCTGAAAGTATCAGTAAACAAGGATTCAGGTTTCTGTAATCAAGACGGGCATCAGAGGAAGCTGCTCTCAGAGGCTACGCTAAGATTTCCACAACTGTGTGACAAAAGAAAATCACGCTACTGGCAAAAAATTACATTTTTAAAAGTTTTTCTATTTTATCTATTTATTTATTCATTTTCAAGAGAAATATTTTGTAAAAATTGTCACAATAATAAATAATATTAGATAATAATAATAATAATAATAATAATAATAATAATAATAATATTAAATAATAAAAAAAATATGAAAACTATTTTTGGTTGTTATTAAAGTTATAATAAGAAGAAAACTGATCTTAAAATTAAAAAGTCAAAAACTCAAACATTTATAGGCAGAAATCATTCACAAACAATCTGAAATAAATATTGTGATACAATATCTACAAATCGTAATAAAGACATGTTTTAACTTGAATTACAGAAATTAAAATATATGTTTTGAAGAAAAAAGTAAAGTGATGTCAGTAGAGTTATAATAAAGTTGGTATTTAATATTTTAACAAACAAAACAAGTGAAACAAAAAATCTTTTGTGTATTTTAAGTGTTTCAGCAAATCAGCATTTTTAATAAACGTGCAATTCGTCACCAGTTAGAAGTAAATTAACATCTCAGTTCATCAAGGTCGTCAAAAAGCCGTCGTCAGAAAATGACATTAAATTTCTTAAAAAAAAGAATAAAAGGGGAAAATCGTATATATTGAACAACAATCAAAAATTAATTATTATAATTAAGTATAATTAAGAGTGAGTTTTTAAAAGTGTAAAAGTAATATTTCTATGAAAACCCCCCAAAAATGAAAATGATTTATTTATCTAATGTAAATAAAAGTTTAATTAGATAAATGTTAAAATCCTTGCTTTAATAAAGAAACATGTAGAATTAGTTCAATGTTATAAAAACCTTTGTTGTGTTTGAACTGAATATAATGTTGGAAAATAAGATATAAAAATGGTAAACGGCCTGTATTTATAAAGCGCTTTGCTAGTCCCTAAGGACCTCAAAGCGCTTTACATCACAGTCATCCACACATTCACACACTGATCTCATATTTTAGAGGAAAAAGACAAAAAAGGAAAATGTGTTGGAAAACTTTAAATACGGTTACAGAAGAGAAACGGTGTGAATCTGATTCTATTCTAAAAGTTTTGGTTTAATGTTTTTATACAGATTAAAAAAAAAAAAAAAAAAGGAAAAAAGTCATTGGCACACTTAGGACGCTGATAACAGTAACTATAGTAACTATTGTTA
>VUQR01025081.1:8363-24584 GCA_015108515.1 Hemichromis elongatus | reverse complement strand
TTTTTTAAAAATTTTTTTTTAAATTTTTTTAAAAAAATAAAAAAAAAAAAAAAAAAGGAAAAAAGTCATTGGCACACTTAGGACGCTGATAACAGTAACTATAGCAACTATTGTTAAATAAATAACAGGAAACAGTGGCTGTGTCAACAAGCGACCGTGTTCAGCTCCTTACAGTGAGTTTGTTTAGAATCCACAGAAAGGTCACAAACTGCTGCACAGTCACTAAAATTCACTCTAAATGTTGTTATCACAGTTTCACATTAGCTGTTCTACAAAAAGATTATCATTAAGATGCGAGGTTACGGTTATTTACTGGAGTCTCAGGTTTGGGAATCAAAATGTGACTTTTAGTTTGAAACTGGAAGGTTTGGGGAGTTTTCTTACACAGTTGGGTTACAGCAGGCGCTTTGATAAATTGTTGTTAAAGCATTCGGGAAATCTCGCGGCGTGCCGGCTCCTTCGCGCCGCTCAGGCATCCTTTCGGAATAAGACAGGCGGTGTGGGGGATGGTGGAGCCCTGAAGGAGAAAGTTATTATTGCGCTGTCGTTGAAGTCGTGTGCAGCTGTTTACTTTAATGAGTAAATGAGAGGGATTGTGGGTAAACTGCAGGAACAGCTGCTGCGGCGTTTCTCTGGAGGAAACGCGCTGTAATCTGAGTCCGTCCTGCCTCCGCGCTCGCCGCACGTTTCCGTCCTGTTTCCGCACTTCCTCTCCTCTTCACCATTGCTGCGGGATGAAAGCGGAGCGAGGTCGACGCGGGCCACAGACAGCTTGGTTGTCCAAGTTTCCTGTTATTCTGCGCGAGGTCAAAGGTCAGGCTGCGAGTGGGAAGCGCTGCAGCAGCGGCGACAGCAGAGGCAGTGACGGCCGAGGGTCGCTCTGCTTCTGAGGGAAGGGGGAGGGACAAGAGCCAGGCTGAGTGAAGAGGTCAGAGGTTAACTAGTGCTGCTTAAGCAGTGTGTGTGTGTGTGTGTGTGTGTGTGTGTGT
Organism: Hemichromis elongatus; assembly: GCA_015108515.1. NCBI lineage: Eukaryota > Metazoa > Chordata > Actinopteri > Cichliformes > Cichlidae > Hemichromis > Hemichromis elongatus. Next base: position 23,595 of record VUQR01025081.1, on the reverse strand, counting down.
GTGTGCTTACACTCGTGCTTGGCAGGGGAGGCCAGTGATGACATCATGGCAGCACTTTCCACATCCTGTTGAAGCCAAGGTCACTTCCTGTCTCTTATTGTCTGTGAGGCTGCACTCCTCCCTTCATCCCTCTGCGGTGTTCCTGATCCCAACTCTGAGCATTGCTCACATACCAGGCTGCTGAGCCCACAGAGAGCCAAACCTCTCTGCCTCCAGCTTTCACTCTGTGCTCTTTGCTTTTTTAACATAATCATGTGATCATTCTTTAATAGTTTCTATGAACTTCAGCCATTTTTAGTTTCCAACCACTTTTAAACCTCAGTCTTTTGTTTATACTGGAGTGTCAGAAATCAACACATGAATCTACCTCTACATCACAAACATGTTGCATTTCTAATAAAAGGCTCCAGATGTTCATAAACATCTGTGTGCCTTAGTGGTACGTGAGCAGGAGAGGCCGGTGTGTTTCTCTGGGACCGTTTAATCACTTTCAGGGACGATCACTGACGTCTTTTAACTGTTTTTGGACACACTAAGCTGCTTTTATTGTGTAGAGGTTCACTGTGGAACATTCGATTTAGCCGGGCCTCGCTGGCACGCCTGACACCTTCATTGTTGGTTTTAGTCCCATTGTTCTGAAGCCTCGACTTTGTCTGCCGTGTTAGAGCCTGAGGCCAGGAGACAACAACCTGTGTGATCTCTGAATAACAGTAAAACAGGTTAAATCTGCTCTGACTGACTTGAACTGGTCATGTTTAGACAGCAGGTCACCTTCACTGTTCACTGCAACTGTGGGAGTATTCCTGCAAAGCAGTGTAACTGCATTTTATTGCTTTAAAATAATGTTTGTATTATATTAGCGTTTTGGCCGCTGTCATGCTAGTTTTTTTAGTTTTATTTTTTGGAACATCCAAATAAAGTCCTAGAATTTCACACAAAAATGGAGCCCGGTCATCTGTTAGTCCAATTAACTTCACAGAAGCTTATTATTAGTCAGATAATTGTATTAGAAATGCTCCGAAAGGCTCCAGCAGCACAAATAAAGTCCAGAAGTAGACCTCTGGACTTTATTGTGCTGACAGCTACCAGCTACAGCTGCCAACAGCCATAGAGGCCACACCACTAATAATGTAAACTTTAATCTTTTTTTTCAAGCCCAACCAGTTTTAACGGGTGCAGCTGGGGTGATAGATGAAGTGATAAACATCCAGTGCATTTACAAACAGCAGTGTAATGAAACTTGATTAAAAAGTAGAGGACCAATAAAAGAACCCTGTGGGACCCCTCCACCCGTGAGAAAACACTGTGTGATGTCAGCTTTGGTTTCTGTAAGTCACATTTATCTGAGCTTTTTACTGCATTCAGAAAACAGTTATTTGGATGTAAAACGCTTCAGGTCATACCATCAGAGGCTTATTATACATGTGTAATCATGTTTTTTGACTTAAACACCCCACTGGTTTCTGCACTCTATTATTATCCTAGTCTATTGTTAATATAGGCCTGACTCATTAAACCACAACATGCCCTTCTGTGTTTAACTGAATTTAGTTATTTTTTTATATCAGGTTTTAAACATGTTTATTTCTGCTGTAGAGTTGAAATTATTAACATGGAAGTCTAGTGAGTGCTGGCACACTGCTGGAGCCCCTAGTGGATAATAGGGGAACCGTAGGTTCTATAGCGGTTCTGGAGAGCTGATGTGGTGTTAGGGTTCAGGTTCATGGTGAAGGTGGACAGATGTGTGTGCGTTTTAGAGGTGGATGCTAATGCTAACCCTGTCTTTGTCTGCAGCCTGTCCATTTGGTCATTTTAAATCCGAGTCAGGACCTGTCGGCTGCAGCTCCTGTCCAGCCAACAGCAACACACGCATTCCAGGCTCCGCCTACTGCCCGTGCCACTCTGGTTTCTATCGAGCCGACTCAGACCCACCGCACACTGCCTGCACACGTAAGGCCCTCTGCTTTTCATTTATTTTTCTTTATTATTCTCAGCTCAGACAACAGTGAAACCTTTTGTCCTACATTTCCCATCATGCAGCTGGACAGCGTCTTTCACTAGATTCTCGTCTCTAGTCTCCACAGACTGATGTGATGTAATTTGTTATTAAATTATCTGGAGACCACTTTAAACTGTGTTTAAACTCTGGAACACACACATGCACACACACACACGGGGCTCTTTGCCAACAAGCCTACACGCCCCTTTAAGTACCCCGACCCACCCCTTTAACTACATCCCCTCAGGCAACAGCAATTAGGCAAATTAATAGGCTCATTACCTCTTTGTGTGTCTGTGTGTGTGTAATGTTGAGGTCGTACAGGTAAAGACTGCACACACACACACACACACTCAGACAGGTCTCAGGTTACTCTGATGTTTGTGTGGAGGCAGGAAGTTCTTATCTCTCAGCTCCTCCATCAGTCTGCAGACAAAGAAGAAAAACTCATTACACAGGAATGAAAACAGGCCGCCTGACTCTCAGGTATCCGATATAAATCGACCTGCCCGAGAGTCGCCACTCAGGGAAAAAACAGTTGATTATGTTGAGCGTCCCACAGGTGATATTCAGCAGGCACTGACCTATGACCTTTGACCTCCGCAGAGCCCCCCTCAGCCCCTCGCTCCCCGGTGAGTCAGCTCAACGACACCATGGTGACTCTGGAGTGGAGCGAGCCGCTGGACCGCGGAGGACGACAAGACCTGACCTATAGAGTTCTCTGCTCCACCTGCGGGCCCGCCACTGCCACCAAGGTACGCCACCGCCACCTCTGTCACTCTTAGCACCAGTCTGAGCTGTCAGATCTGACTCCTCCCCCTTTCTTCTTTCTCCTCTTCAGGTCACTTCCTGCTCCCCGTGTGGTGACAGTGTTCTTTACCGGCCAGCACAGAACGGCCTGACCCAGCGCCGTGTCGTCGTCTGGGGGCTCCGCCCACAAACAAAGTACATCTTCACCATCCAGTCATTAAACGGCGTCTCTGCACTCAGCCACTCAGAGCCTGCCTCCAGCAAGCTCAACATCACCACCAGCAGAGATGGTACAGATACACACTACATTACCCAGAATGCTTTCATTCACACAAACCTATTGATCGGTGATTAATTGTTTGTGTTTCTTTAGTTCCTCCTCCAGTATCTGGTCTGAGGAGGGTGGAGGCCTCAGAGAGCAGTCTGTCTTTAGAGTGGAGCGTCCCGGTTGTGCACAACCAGTACCAGATCTTGGACTACGAGCTCCGCTACAGCCCCGAGGTAAACACGCATGCTGGTTTTTCTGTCGTGTGAGGACCATCATTAACGTGCATTACTAGGAGCGCTACGCTAAACTAACCCTGAGAAAAACTTCGACCCTGAGTCCATGTAAACTTCAAACTAAACATTTTTCTGTCTTTGTGTGTGTTTATAAAATGTAGTTAAAATTCCAGGAGCATTTCTTCTTTGTGAAGACGCCGGTCTGGTTTTAGCATGATTTTATGCGTCTTTATAGAATTGGGTTTGGTTCTGTGCTGGAGCTGAGTGAATATATGTCTGCATAGGTTACCCCACACACGCACACACACACACGCGGTATAAGTGAAAAGTAGATTTGTTGGTTTTTGTGTCCTATGAGGACTGTTGTTAATGCGTGTTACTAGGACTCTAATGCTAACTCTAGCGTGTCCTCATCAGGATGGCGAGGAGGCGGCAGAGTGGCAGTACGTGTTCAGTAGGTCTTCTTCCCTGGTGCTGAACGGGCTGCAGCGGGCGACGCGGTACCGGGTGCAGGTCCGCGCTCGCTCTCAGGCCGGTTACGGCTCATTCGGCGCTGAGACCGGCTTCAACACGCTGCCTGACGGTACGAGGTCACGTGCTATTGCATTTTTGTTCAAAGTCTGAAAGGTTAAAACAATGAGTTTCACTCCTGTGTGTTTGTTTCCCGGGTAGGCGTGTCCCAGCTGATGGTGACCGGAGTCGCGGCCTCTTTGGGGATTCTGCTGCTCATCGTGGCAGCCATAGTCGGCGTTTTCTGCTACCGGTGAGTGTATGTGTGTGTGTTCAGGATGCTCCCTCCCTGCTCCCCTCAGCAGAACAATAGGACACACCGACCTCAGGTTCACACACACACACAGAGCAGGGTGGGACATGTCGACTATATTAAGAGGGAGAAACTCGACACTGTGAGAGCGATGGTGAGATACGGCGAGATAATCACATTCCTGAGAGAGCGACAGAACAAAGGATGTGTGTGTGTCTCCTGAGGAAACCAGAATCCTGCAGCTGCTCTGAATCTAAACAGCCGTCTGTACCTGTCTGTCTGTCTGTCCGTCAGCAGGAGGAAGAGGAGCGCGCACATCCACGACAAAAGCGGGCACTACCAGATGGGACAGAGTGAGTCTTACAGCCAATCAGAGACAGAGTTACAGCTCGGCAAATGAACCAGTCTCATACAAACAGTTTTGAATGAACGCGCCTGACTGACGATGGTGATTGCGCTGTCTTTGTAGCGATGAAGGTCTACATCGACCCGTTCACCTACGAGGACCCAAACGAGGCGGTGAGGGAGTTTGCCAAGGAGATCGACGCCTCCTTCGTTAAGATTGAAGAAGTCATCGGAGCAGGTAACCCACACCTGTGTGTCTGCGTGGTGTAAACCTCTGTCACCGTCAAACTCTACCCTCCAAGAAAGGCCCTCAGAGGACTTTTTAGGGCCTGTTTTTGAAGTTTTTGATGAAAATCTCATCATTCAGAGCATTTAGGGTATTTTTAAAGAAACTGGGAACGCTCTAAGAGGGTTTTTAAGACTCCAGGAATCTTTTGAAGGAACTTTTGTGCAGTTAAAAGTTAAGAGACTTCAGCCTTTTTGGAAATGCTAGAAACCTTTGAAGGGTTTTGTGATTATTGTAATGAGTAAACCATTAAAGTTTCAGGAACACGTTAGTAGGGGATGTGGTGGAGTATATTTTGGGAATCATGAGGACTTTCTCTGGGATCTGGAAGCAGTTTTGGAAGCTGTTCATCTCCAGAGCTTTGTTAGAAGCCGTGTTAGAGAGTCTGCGTGGAGGCAGCAGCACAGCAACAACAACAAGCCCAAATATCTTGTGTTGTTTCTGAAAAGCCAAAACAAACTTCTGGGTCTTAATAGGTCTTTTATTTTGTAAAGTTTTCCAGATGTGTTTGTGACCTTTGACCCCTCAAGAGCGGAACATTAACTTTCCCATGATGAGGCGAAGCTGTGTTCACACTAAAAGAAAACATCAGATGTCATTTGTTCTCCGTCATGAATCCTGCTTTATTAAAAGTAAACATCACACGTGCGCATGTGTGTGCGTGCATGTGCGTGCGTGCATGTGTGTGCGTGCATGTGCGTGTGTGTGTGATTGATTGAGTGTGTGCGCGGCTACTGTAACAGTAGTGCTCTCAGTGATGACATTAGTGAGATGTAACTGGATAGCGGTTGCTGCGGAAACAAGGGTGCAAACTTTTCACCGCCGGCTGGCGAGCGCACTCAGACACACACGCGGGCCACATGTGTGTGAGTGCTGAGGGAGGTGTTGACGTGCTGGTATGTGCTAATGAGCCTTAAAGGAACATTACACCCCTCCAGTATCAATAACACGAGTCTGCTTTATTGAGTAGATGTGGGGCTGCGCGGCGTCGGGGGTTCGGCCCCGCTGTGATTGGCTGTTTTCAGGTGACCGTGTGACCTCATTAGTTGCTCTGACACGTGGAGTCCCTCAGGGTTCTGCTGTCGGTCCTCTACCGTTTCTGTCTTCAAAGAACGCAGAGTTCTGCCTCCACTAAGAGAATCTTCGTCGCCTCCGACCGGCGTGGGCTCGGTATGTTCTCACTTTAGAGACGACGCTCTGCGGCAGGTCTGTGTTTGGATTCTGGGGGTCTCCTATTGGCCGATCACTGCACCTTCAGATTTAGTTTAACCTGAACTTCTGTTACACTCGCTTTAAGCTCCACCTCCACCCTCTCCTTTCCAAAGAGCCCGCTGTGTTTGATTGGCTAGCATCACCTTAAACCTCCACCAGCTTCATTTACCTATTAGAGAAACTGACATATGAGGCTGTTGTCCTCCAGTTTATAAACACAGGTGGAGGTAAGTGTGGCCAGGTGGCTTTTCTTTTTTTCATATTAGATATTTCTATGATAATAAGCCTAAAGGGAAACAAACACCTGTGAAAATACACCTGTGGAACGCCAGCTGATGGTCTTGTGAGTCATTACAATGTTGTTATGACTCGGCCGGATACACCTGGGCAGGTGTATGACATTTTATTTTTACATTTGCAATCACAACTATTGCAAATGTTACCACTAAATCTTTCCTCACCTGCCTGATTGTTTTTTTTAATAATAATAATACAGCTTCGTGTTACCTTCTCATTTCCTGATCCAGGTGAGGACAGGTGGTTATTCTGCCTTCTGTCATGTGGCAGTTTTATAATTAATGTGGTAATTACATTTGAATATATTATCCCCAGTGAAATACAGGTCATCCACCCGTCCGGGTGGGTTTTTCCATTGGAATTTTAGCTATTGTAAAACAAATGTAACCTTTGCTGTGTACCTGTGCAGGTGAGTTTGGAGAGGTGTGTCGTGGTCGGCTGAGGATCCCGGGAAGAAAGGAGAACTACGTGGCCATTAAGACTCTGAAGGGTGGCTACACGGAAAAGCAGAGGCGGGATTTCCTGTCGGAGGCGTCCATCATGGGACAATTCCAGCACCCCAACATCATCCACCTGGAGGGAGTTATCACCACTTCCTGTCCTGTCATGATCCTCACAGAGTTCATGGAGAATGGAGCACTTGACAGCTTCCTGAGGGTAAGAGGGGGGACAATCACAGCTCAGTAAACCTGTCTGACCGCCTACCTGTCTGACCGTCCACCTGTTTGTTTTCAGATGAATGATGGCCAGTTTACCACCATCCAGCTGGTGGGGATGCTGCGCGGCATAGCAGCAGGGATGAAGTATCTGTCTGAAATGAGCTACGTCCATAGAGACCTGGCGGCTCGTAACATCCTGGTGAACTCCAACCTGGTCTGTAAGGTGAGGCTGTGGCCCAGCACACCACACCTGTCCGCTCGACTAATTTAAACAGACGTATCTGACAGTTGTGATTTTGTGTTTTTCAGGTGTCAGATTTCGGCCTGAGCAGGTTTCTGACTGAAAACTCGTCAGACCCGACATACACCAGCTCTCTGGTGAGTAACTGTCACTTGTCTCTTTCTGATTTCTGATATCTATATCTCAGACACAATGGCCACAGCCATCTGCTGCAAGGGACAGCCAATCAGAATAAGTTGGCTTAAAGAGAAGAAGCTTAATCAGGCTCTTTGAGACAGTGGATGGACTCGGGCTGGGTCAAGGTTTCAGATATAGGATTACTTTGTCCTGTGAATCATGCAAAGCTCCTCTAGTGGAGTCCATTATTAAAATGATGGAGCTGAGACTGATTAGGATCCACTTTAAAGACACGAAAGACAAAACATAGGTTGTCTTTAAGACCTGCAGTGATATTCATCCTAATCGCGTCTCTCTGGTTCGCCTTTCAGCTCTGTCCTCAATCCTCTGTTCTTTTATTGAGCTTCATATGAACAGGATCAGTTGAAAGTTTTCCCACTATCACCTGTGGGTTTTTATTGTGAAATGTGGTTATTACCCGACTGACTCAGGCTCTTTTTTTAGGGTGGCAAGATTCCCATTCGGTGGACGGCTCCTGAAGCCATCGCGTACAGGTGAGTGTCAGTACTGCAGCCTGGAGTAGTGGAACAAGTCTTCTTCTTCTTCTTCTTATTATTATTATTATAATAGTGTTTTGTAGATTATAAATTTATCCATTTACTGTCTGCTTGCAGGAAGTTCACATCAGCCAGTGATACATGGAGTTACGGCATTGTCATGTGGGAAGTGATGTCGTACGGGGAGCGACCGTACTGGGACATGAGCAACCAGGACGTAAGAAAACTATACATACAACTTTTTAAAACTTTTAACTAAACAATCAAACCATTAGTGCTTATTTACAATTAAAGAAGCTCCTGAACTGAAATTATTCCATCAAAATGACTTTAAATATATTCTTTGTCCATAGCTGATGGTTAAAAAAGCCTTTAGATATCAGAATGACAGAACGCTCGCTGCCTCTTACGCTTGTGGTTCATCAGGTGATAAACGCCATCGAGCAGGACTACCGGCTGCCCCCGCCACCGGAGTGCCCCGCCTCCCTGCACGCGCTCATGCTGGACTGCTGGCAGAAGGAGCGAGCCAACCGGCCGAGGTTCTGCGACGTGGTGGCGGCGCTCGACAGGCTGATCCGAAACCCCACCTCCCTTAAAGTGACGCACCCAGAGGCACAGAGGTGAGGCTCGATAAAGGAGAGGGGGAAGGGGCTGGAGCTGTGGAATGTCATTCAGGCACCAGCTGGTGGGTTCAGGGTCAAAGGTCAGAGTGTGGCAGGGAGACAAAGGAATGTGGGGCAGCCAGCTGTGTGATTGACAGCTGTTTGCACAAGCAGGTGCACATTCCTGGATTAAAACGCCGAATGAAGCTGTGTCCTCCCGACTGTCCGCCTCCTCATTGAGTGAAGGAAAATCAGAAACACGAGGAGGAGGAGGAAGCAGGATGGAGTCAGTGTCAGATAGGAATGGCATTGTTTTAATGGCCAGAGCAGAGGGGACGTGCACGTTGGTGCTTTCTGAGACGAATAAATCCCACTTTTAATTAGCTGATGTAGTTTGTTACCAGCAGATAGTGAAGCAGTACCACGGGTGGAGCAGCCGCTCTTCGTTAAGCTATGTGCACACCAAACAGGAAGTTAGGTTTCAGCTCGCCTTTCTTGCGCGAGTTCAGTTGCTGGGATTTTTTTTTGGGAAATTCACAAATATTTGCCAACGGGTGGAGGAGGAGTAAAGTGATGGGAGAATCTCAGTGGGAGGCTTCTCTGACGGAGCGTGAAACTATTTTTTCTGTTTATGCCAAAGTGGACATATTTCCACTTGCACGAACACGTATTTGGCTCTGTTCGAGTTGCCTGGCACAGGTTTCGGGTTGTTCTGAATACACCAGGAGAGCAACGCTCCAGAGCGGGACAAGGACCTCCACCTGAGTCCAAGAGGTGGAGCAGAGTCCGTCAGACCACAGCGGCTGGCCAATCTGTTGAGAGAACTCAGAAAACAGGAAACCTCGGGAATAGCTGGTTAGCAGGGCCTGAACTTTCAAAATAAAAGTAGGAAAATTCTCCAGTGTAGTAGGTTAGTACGTTGAGGAACTGATGATGAAACCATCTGACAGAAACGCACAAGACTTCAGGAACAATGTCCCAGCCTGGAAGTGTTTGTGTGTAAAAAAACACCATCATGGATGGAGACAAACCAAGTTGACCATGAGATTGTATTCCAGAGTCTGTCTGACGGCTAAAGCTCCTGGAAAAACGTTCTTCTTTATGTGACTTTATACCAAATTACACGTCTTTGGCTAGGAGTTAAAATGTAAACCGTAGCAGCTAAATTTAAGACCTAAATGTCTTTTTAAGGGTTTCGTGGCTTGAAGCCAGCGCGCTCTGCTTGTTTTAACCTCAGCCGTAACAGAACAGTAGAATAAATCTCACTGCTCACATATTCATGCCACATATTTTATAGGCTGCAGGTCTGAACACGCTGCTTTAATAACGACTCACTGAGGAATCTCATCGTTCGCGTCTGTCTCCGTCTTTTCAGCCCGTCCCAGCCTCTGTTGGACCAGCGAGTCCCCCCTCCTCTGTCAGCCTGTGGTTCGGTCTCCGAGTGGCTCCGAGCCATAAAGATGGAGCGATATGAGCAGAGCTTCCTGCAGGCCGGATTCACCAACCTGGACATCGTCTCACAGCTCAACACTGAGTAAGACACTTACTGTTTCTGTGAGTGGCTGCCTTGCCAGTCAACATTTAGGGAAACAGAGCTCCACTTAATTTATTTATTTGCATCTTTCTCTTTCTGTTTCCATAGAGACCTCCTCAGAGTGGGCGTGACCCTCGCCGGGCACCAGAAGAAAATACTTTCTTCCATCCAGACACTCAGGATACACAAAGCTCCACCCACCCTGCTCTACTGACCAATCACCACCTGACCACAGCACAACACTCAAAACGACCCTGACACTGTCCACCATTGTAATCGATGCAGCCTGTAGCTCTGACCAATGGGAACGCTTTACAACCTGAAACACTAACTGATGAGCAGTTTCGACCAATTGGAACGAAGGAATGAGATGACCATTCTGTGGCAGGCTCATTGAACCTCAGGATTTCTATTGCCTCGTCTCGCTGAACCATAACAGTGGCTCAGGAAGTCAGACGCTTTGCTCGCCATCGTCGTGAACTCACTGGTTGGTTTTTTTAATCCAACCATGAACGCCGGAGCTCACAGAAATCAGCATCCAGCACAGGACGGCTATTGGAAGACTTTGGAAACTATTCCTTATGCGGACACTTCTGATTGGATGTTGCTCTACTGTAAAGACTGAACTCCGCCCCTTGCTGGCAGTACTGCATGGATGCCTCCCCAGCCTGTTTGATTTACAGAGCAGGAGGATTTTCCACTGACAAGAGTGAATAATTACAAAGGCAAAAAATGACTAAATTCTGCTTTCTATTGGAAACACAAACAGGATACTTTCGTTTGTGCTTCCTGTAGAAGCAACCAAAACCCTTTGCAGGATGCTGCTACTGTGACCACACAGACCTGAGAGGGTTTTCATAGTGACGTGGACGGTGTCTGAGTGAAATTTCAGACCAGTGGATTTATCTTCAGCCACCAATACGAATCTTTGGGATATTATCTGGGCATATGTGTGTTTCTGGAGGACATCTTTGGGATGTGGGACATGTTGGAGGAAAAGTCACAGGAATTCCAAACGCACCGGTCGGTAATCTCCCTCTCAGTGGGATTATTTCCACACCAGCATTCAGGACCATCTAAAGGGATTTATGATGTGACCTGTCAGTATGTTCTAGTAAAGTTTCAGCATCATACTGTTTGTAATCTGTGAGGAACATTCTGGGTTTGCCTCAGAAAACACCAGTGTACTTTCCAAGGAAGTCTTTGGGAATGTTCGGTCCCTGCTCAAACCAGAACTTTCCCAAATGGGATCCTTCAGGTGCTGAAAATCTGCAGATTAAGGGAAATCTTGTGGGAGTATTTAACTGTTCACGTGATAGTTTTCTCAATCAGACTGAAAGTTTTTTAAACTGTGTTTGGTGCCTACAAACGATCGAAGCCCACCTGTAGTGGGTTTCTGTGTTGTGAACGTACTCGAGTGTATTTTGTCCTCTGAATCCTAAGAGGTTCCAACTGTAAGGGATCCATGGATCCATTGTCTAAATGATATCCCCTTTATAGACTCAGATCCCCATAACTTTAGCCTAAAAGTATGAAAATGTCCATACATGACTGTCATTTATTAGCCTTTTGCTTCAACGTGTTCGGATGAAGCCACTGCAGATTTAACGTTTTTACGACCATTTTTCACAGGAAGTTAAAAGCCATTCAAATCTTCAGACCCGGAGTGTTGGAACTAGTACGAGGACAACAGAAATCTTTGAACTGTTTAATTGCGAACTGTTGACGGTTTTGTATCGTAGCACTTTTTTTTGTACCTGATATTTGATCGTATTTTTACACAAAGCAGAAAATCAGAGTTTTATAGTAAACCTACATTTGAGGAGAAACGTCATTTTCTAAAGAGAAACGTATATAAAAACAATCTGCCTTAGTTTTCACGGAGGCGAGTGGGACGATCTGGGGTTCAGGACCAAAGATCACATCTGCCCACTGGAGCGAGACTGTGTGTCTGCTTCACTACATAAATGTTTAACAGCGGCACAGAAACCAGCTCTTCCACTTTTACAACACTAACATTAACCATCAGGCCAACGTTTGGCAGTTTGCCCTTCCTCTTCAGTCTCTTCTGTTCTCCGGCCAAACACTCATTAATATGAGGAGCAGTCTTTGTTAGTGATACTTCGCAGACTTCGTCACAGGAAATACCTGAACACTGTCATCGACTTTCTCACAGAGCCATCGTGTTCTTTAGATGTATTTGTTTTATATAAGCTAAATTATTATCATGGCGGTCATCGTCTTAGGTGTAACTCCAGCAGATGATGATTGGCCTCTGCATGCAAATGGATAGTGGAACATAACAGGTGATCTCCTACGTTTGTAAATGACACGATACTCTATCAAGTCTCGTATCCTGCAGCAGTCCCTTGGTAAATGGAGTCTGTATGATTATGTGGTGAGACTGCAGCAGCATTGGTCACCTGGTAGGAACAGACGAGGCCGGTGAGATCAGAACTGACTGAAATATAAAACAAAAAGAAGGGATTGTTGGCGGGTAAATCCTCATGAAACTGCCAAAAGCAGCTGCCGACATACTTTGGTGGGGCTCCAGCTGGAGACTGAAACGTCCAGTAAACCTTCTGTGAGCAGAGTTCTGATAATCAGGACTGAGTCACGATGCTCCGAGAGGCTGAGTAACCCCAGAGTAATTCACTTCTCATGGTATTTTCACTGAATCGCTTAAACCGGATCATTGTCGTCCATTGTTCCATCAACCAGCCAGTCGAAGCACTAACGGGCCAATAACAGCACACAGGGAGCTCCTCTCCGTCGCCGCCTCCTTCCTGTAAATCAGTGTTGCATGATGGGAGTTTGAGTCAGTGGCAGTCACTGTGAGGACCTCCATATTCCTCCATCCACTTTCATTGGACAGAGACATGCAAACACTTTGTTTTGGGAAACAGATTTTATTTAAATGAGTAATTTTGAATGTTGTAAACTCAGCTCTGCCTTTTATACGTCCACACTAATGTATGAGAATATTTTTTATTGTCATTAATGTTGTCATAAAGAAGAATGTCCACTGGGCGAGGGAAGTCTCTGTCGGCCAATAAACATGCCCGATGACACGTCTGCTGTCTGTGTGCTTTATGTTAAACCCAGGAGAAGACTTTACTGTGTTCCTAGTTATTCATGAAGTAAAGCCACAAACAGGCGCCTCTTTGTAACCGTGTTACGTCTGAGTGACGAGTACGTCAGGACGCAGCTATCAGAGGGTGTGGCTGTTGGTCCTGAGCCTGATCTAAGCTCCAGATGAGACTGGAGAGATCCACTCCAGGCTCAGCAGGTTAAACCCCCGATGGGAGCCTAAGAACACGGCGCTCAGTGGATCAAACCCAAAGAGATGAGGGTTAAGGGGGCCAGCTTTAGGATGAACTGCAGGTTAGGTTTAGGCATGAATCTTTTTAAGTATTTATAATTAAGAGTTTGGAACGTCTCTGAGTCAGAGGGCTGGGTTTGGATTAGAGCGGGTTTATGCCATTAGAAGACGGGATTTTGGTTTTTGAATGTTGTTCTTTAAAGTCATGACAACCAGGTAAGAAGATCGTTCTGTGGAGTGTAGAGGTGATCTAACCTGCCCGACCCTCTCATTGGGGTATTATAGGGACTCCGCGGTAAGCTCAGCTTCACTTCTTTGCACACGACTTCCAGATAAAACGACGCCACCTTGGTACTTCATGGTTAACAGACTCTTGTTCTTGGGTTGGAGTTCAGGGTTAAAGCCATTCTGCCATCAGCTTCGTCCTGCTGGATCATATCACGCCTCCAGCACAAGTCTTAGCATCTGGTATAACTGATCTAACTGAAACTGATGCAGTCATGTTAGAAATGTCTCAAACACAGGATCGTTTTAGCGTTTAGGGATCCAGACACCGTCTGCATGTTGTTATCATGACTGTGGGACACAAACGGCCTTTTCCTGAAAGGTTAGAGGAGATTTTGATAATGTATTGATTACTTCTAAGGTCGTTCATGGCCTCACTCTGAGCTACATTTCTGACCGCACATACATTTAAAGCACATACCTTTAAATCCTCGGGCAGATGTCTTCAGTCTGTTTGGGGGGCCCGGCTGAAGGAGCGTTTGCAGACTGGAGGCTCTGGAACAATCTGCCCGAGGTGGGCCTAACTTTTATGAGAGAGCCTTTCCCCGTTTCACTCGAGATTTCATTTCCTTTGAACTAACTTTTATTTCCTGAAGAATTTCATTTACGATCCTCTGCACTCATTGAGCTTTCTGACGCTGGGAAATCATTTTAATATGTGGATTTAAAAAAAAACAACAAAAAACGAAGAATACACTGAGATTAAATGTGTGATCACACCTCAGAACATAAATCTGAGTATTTAATAAAACCAGCATAATTAATCTGATTTTAATCAGAAAATATTAAAAACAGCCTGATGGTGTCGTGTTTCCTCGATGGATCTACAAATAAATAAACCATAATTTTCTTTTTTCATTGTGAATCTCTGAAACAGGCTCTAATTAAACCTCTGACAGACAGAGTGTGTGTTTAGTGTCATGCGTGTCAAACTTCATCACGAGGAACAACCGTGACCGTGGATGAGAATCACATCTGTCCTGCTGTCATCTTCTGATGATGTACAGCAGCTCTCGGCTTTAGTAGTTGAGCCACAATTTGTGAACTCCTGCAGAAACGCTGACCTTTGACCCCGAGCTCTCTCCAGGACCGAGTTATGGTTGCAGATAACGGCCTGTGTGTGGCGTGTGTGCAAATCACAGGAAACTTAAAACGGTCTCCTTGCTTCCTCTGACGGTGATGGTTTGAGCTCAGGACCACAGAAGAGTTTCATTTAATATCACACAACAAACAGATTGCCTTCAGTGTGACCTTTGACCTTCAAGAGACTAACAGACCACCAGGACTGAGCGAGTGTTTCTTATCAGGGCTGAGATGACGGAGGGATGAGCGGCTGACAGACAGAAGGCAGACCCGATGGAGGTCCGAGACGTCGTCGTGTCTGCTGACGGTGCGTTTTATTTATAACGCTGTCGAGCAGGCGAGACGTCAGGGCTCACAAAGTTACATGTGTTTGTTTTAAAGATTAACTTTAGGCCCAATTCATATTTGCTGACGGAGATGTCTGAGGCGGGCAGGGAGGTGGAGAGACTCGTGCCCGGCCGGAAAAAGTATTTTTCTGTGTTGGCCGGTGCTCGGGTCGCTCCCACAGACCCATCAGCTCATCTGGAAGTTTCTTCTGGTGCGAATCTTTAGATCAAAGTCTTCAGGAGAAGCCGGTTGTGCTGTCAGCGTGACGTCCATCCATCTCCTGCTGTTTATCCAGGCTGTGGGGGCAGCAGAGATTCTCAGGGTCGCTTCCTCCTGCTCCTCTGGGGGACAA
>VUQR01025080.1:0-14677 GCA_015108515.1 Hemichromis elongatus | reverse complement strand
AAATAGTTTATAGTCTATATTTAACACACTAATAGGTCTATAACCTTTGGGGTCAGTTTTATCCTTCCCTGCTTTTGGTATAACAGAGATATAAGCCTCTCGCCACGATGGTGGGAGCACCCCCCCCGACACACACACACTCAGAGTGTAATTAAAAGAGGCCTTTAATAATGGAATTAAGAGTTCCCTCATCTGCCTATACCACTCTGGTGGGAATCCATCACATCCTGGGGCTTTAAAGGTCTTAAGTTTTGAGATCCCAATGTTAATTTCTTCTGCTGATATTTCTCTGACAAGTTTTCCATTCTGCTGCTTACCTATAGATGGTAGATCCAAGCTGGACAAGAAATTCTGAATCTTATGTTCATCTGCTTTATCTGGTTGTGTATATAGCTCAGCGTAATATTCTTCAAATGCTCTCTGAATCTCTTCAAGTTTATTAGTTATCTTGTTTGTTTTTAAGCCACTACTTCACTCACCACCTGCCTGAGGGAACTTAGCGTTGACAGTGAGGCGTCCTCCGCCATCTTCTCGTCCTCCTGCTCGGAGTGTGTTTCGTATGTCTTGCTCTCAAGTCGCATTTCTGAGCTTCGGCCTCGGGCTCGTCCATTCTTATTTTTATCTCCACTCATTATTCTTGAGGGGAAAGTCACTTTTAGTGGATTATATTCTTGAATTGCGGGTTATTTTAGCTATCGATGCAGGAGCTCCTGTTTATTCTGCTACTCTCACCGCCATGACACCGGAAATCCAGAATCAATCTTTTGTGATCATTAACATAATTAGAACTACACCCAGGCCGAGTTTTTGGCTAAATATTTTGCAGCTTCACCTGCATGTACATCTTATCCTGAAAAACAAGCTTCAAGGTCAACTAACCTCTCCCTGAAGACAAAATATAGTTCCAGAGCAACTTAAACGAAGACCAGCAGCATATACGAACGCAATCATGGATTGCCATCCATGCCAACATGTTCTCCTAGTCACAAGCTGGGAGGTTCATCTGCAGTTACACTATGTGTAAATGGAGTTGGAAAGACTGAGTTTTAGATTTGCCACACATGGAGTACAGTTTCAACAAAAGAGACTAAGAAAAACGAGACAGAGCTGAAGAAAAACGGCCCATAGGACCGCTGATATTGCACACGTCACAACTATAAACTGCTTCAGGATGTGGGAGAGGCAGACAGCAGTGGCAGGAAGGAGGAAGACTATAACAAGGAAGAAGAAGAGAACATGGAGGAACAATAGAGACTGTTTCTAGTGTAGGGACACATGAAAATCGGGTTAAGGAAAATGAAAAACTGAGGCCGACTGACTTGGAGTGGTGGTTGAGAAAGGGTCCTTAACACAGCCACAAAGGTAAAAGATGAAAATAAGGCACGTAAAAAGAGAAAATTTAAATAATATATAATATATTTAATATTTAAAGAATATCCAGTATTGAATTTCCGTGTGGAAACATCCTGTATGAGTGGCTCTTTCTGTTGCCCCAGTCTTGTTTGCTCCTGGTGTAGTTCCTTCATATTAGCAGGGCTGTGTTTAAAGTGATCCACTATTTTGTGACATTTTGCTAATGCATCATTAAACCCACTATCAGCAAGGCTTACAGTGATGGTTCTTTGAAAGATGTGAGCAACACAAGGCATGTGTTGGGCTGGGAGGTGTCTTGCTGCAGCCACCATGGTTCGTGCACTGTCTGTTCCAATCGTGGTGACCTTTTGTTGAGTTCCTCATTCCCCTGCCACAGAGAGAAACTGCTCGGCGTAGTTTCTGGTGTTGCCAACGGAAGTCTAATGATCCCAAGTCAGAGCCACAAAATCCGTTTTCTGTAATACATCGAATTTTGATTGTTTATCAGTGTCATAAAGCTGTTGAATTTTACTTGAAATAGCAGTTGGAAAGTCACCTGACGCTAACTGTAGCACATTTTCCAACCCCCTATTTCTACCACTGATACTGGTCTACAGTCCAGAGCAATCCATTTTGCTAGAGAATTTTAAACTTTGTCCGATGTTGACTTACTAATTTTAGTCCCGTCAAGTTTGGGCTGCCGACACCTTTTTTGGTACTTTGACTGGTAGCGCTAACAGCTCCCATTTCTGTGCTCGCTGCAACGCACTTTCTTCCGATTCTTCCATTTCTGTAGCTGTGTGCATCAGCATAATTGGTATACCTGAAAATCATGCATTGACAAAAGTTCCCCTTTGCTTGGAATGCAAAGTGCAATTAAATGCATTAATTTTTTTTAACGCATTATTTTTTCAAATTAATTAACCCTCTGGGGTCGAAAGATGTGGCTGCGCGTCAAAATCACATGACAAATTTAAGATCACACAGCAGAAAGATGCAGCAACCCAGAGTTTCCATTTCCACTTTGTTTCACTTCAAACTATATACCAGTTTTGAAATTGTGTTGATAGGCCAAGTTAAAACTAGAGTTATGATACAAAATACACACAATTTGTTTTTCTGAATAAAACAGTGGTGTTTACAGCGGGAAGAAATGGTTTCTACGAACAGCGCTAGCATACACTCGCCGCTTGCAAGTGAAAAAAGAAAAAAAAAAACTTCCCTATTGGTATTGGTAAGTCAACCAATCAAAAAATGATATGGCAACATGTGGCATTTGGTTATTTAGTAAGAGGGGGAAGTTTTAGGAGTGACACAGAAAACGGGCGAGCGAAAGAAAAAGAGAGCGAGTTTTCACATGTGAGAGATTTGTGATGTTTAGTGTGTTTGGAGGCTATTTTTAGTGTGTAGTGTAGTCGTTGTTTTGTTTTGTGTGTCAGTTCTACTAGTGAATGTCACAGTAGCTCCAAAAAAGCCACCAAAGGCAGATTCCAGTGTAAACGCTGTCTCCACGTGGTGACCTGCAGGGTTTAGGCCTGTGGTGTTCTCCTCTGTCTTGTAGTTGACAGGAACTATTTTTTTTGGAGTGGCACAGATCATTTGCATGCCTTCTTTTTTGAGGCAGAACCGCTGATTGTTCTGTAAATAGTTTTAAATGGTTATATAAAAAAAACCTGAGGCCTTGGCTGCATTTTTAGGTAAATAGTACCATATAACTTTGTTGTTTGCAAAACTTGTGCATAATGTTTTTTTTAACAAAATGTACAATTTCTATTTGCATTTCAAGTTATGAAATGATTCGTTAAACATGTTTGTGTTTTTTACAGTAAAAAATATAACTTTTTTGTACTCGAAGTTTTTTGTCTGAATTTAAATCAATTGTGCTAATACAGTATGTCTAAATGAAAAAATAAACCCAATTTTAAATATTTGAGGTTGTGCTGAAAATAATGATAGCAAACAAAACATAAACAGTTTTTAAAGGTGAAATAAAGAGGTAAAATCAAAAGCAGTGAAAAACGACCAATTATACCCTGGTACCCAGAGGGTTTAATGTTGACTTCAAATAAAGTAGCTCCCTCTGCTGATACTGCAGCATACCTCAACTTACTGCAGCTTCTACATGGGGCTCAATTTTATGCTTTGAAAAATCAATGTGTAAAATGGTGGAACAGCATATATATTACAAACTTCACCATGGTACTGGATTCATAGCAATGCTGCTTAAGCCTAGCTCTTTTATGATATCATGGTAAAGTCCAATGTCTTTAAGACATCTGTAAAATGCCTAGGAAAGAAGGACAGAATAAAACAGAAACATCCAAAGATGCAGATAAATGCTAATAAAGCCAAAGACACTATCTAAAGTGCATTTTTAAAAAAGCGTTTTATGTGTCTGGTATTGTACACTAGTAAGAGCTATGACTAGACTAAACTCAGATTAACACAGGCTTATCTCTTAGTCCCTGTAGAACATAGCAGACATATTTTAGTGCTTTAGGAGTATCCATATGTATATGTATCGATAATGACATGATTTAAAGAAATGAAGAACAATATTATGTTAATAGTACACAAAATAGCTTAATGGTGAATGTTAATTAGTTCAAATTTAACAGCTAAAATTAATTTGTATGAAAGAAGTTGCTGGGGGGTTCTGGGGGGTTCCAATAACAATCATACTTCTTCAGAAATCCAGTGAAGAAAAGGTAAAACATCTTCAAAAACCTTAAAGAAGTTAAGCCTTTGTTTGCTCCCTAAACAAATGGCAACATTACATTTGGTTTGTTTTTCAAACAAAGACCTTAAAAAAGGAAGGCATGAGAAAAAACTTACGTCCACACCATCTCGCTTAAAAAAAAAACTCCATCCACATGTAACCACATAAGAGTATTGTTAAGCACATTCACTGACATGCCAGACCTGTAGGTGGTGGTAGTTCCCTGTATCCAGTCAGGTTAACTTTTTGCCTTCCTACTTACGTTCAACAAAACATGAAACATGTAAAAACAAACAAGCAAAAAGCGCTTGGACAATTGATAATCCGAGTGCAGCTCTGAGGGCATCCATGCTGTAGTGCAAACACAGGTCACAAACCTCACGTCAGCATTCGTGATGCAGAAAGTGACGTCGTGAATCCTAAAACTCCGGTTATGTCTGTCCACACGCAAACGCTGAATACAAAGAAAACGCAGATCTTCACTTTGACCAGAGTTTTTAAAAAGATCTGTTTTCGTGTCACAAAACTGCGTTTCCGTATGGATGACAGGCCGAACCGTAGAAAAATATCTTTATTTTGGGAGATCCCCGGCAACGTGTGGACAGGTCCTAAGTTAGATTTATAGCGTGGATTTTCCAGGAACTGTTTGGGTCAGGGATGACTGATGCTTTGTGCTTAATCAGCCTCCAGTGAGTGCATCTTTGGATTCAACGAGCCTTTATTTTGTTGTTCCTCTCATCCCAGTTACCCTCTTTCTGTGAAGAGTGGCATCATCTGACTTTGAAGTGTCTGAACAAGGATTTCTAATGAGAAAGACATAATCATGAGGAGCTCAACGGGTATCCTTGGGTTTGGTTTAAAAGATAAAAGATATTCTGCTGAACATATGATATAATTAATTTCCTGTCATGTTCCTAAGTAATGTGCTGACAGTAGCAGTTGCTTCTCTGCAACTTGAGTCATTTCATTCAGTTGCTGGGTGAATAATTAAAACCCAGATGTGACCATTAAGCACAGGTTGTGTTATTGTTGTTACCCAGTAAACACGTTGATTAAGTCTGACAGACTTGTGGCCTTTTTTGTGGTTTGTTTGAGGGAAATGTGCTGTGACATTTACTGTTTGACAGCTATATTTTTGATGGGGCATTGAGCTGTCTGAAGAGATTGTCCCCCCTAGAGACTTCCCTCTCACTGCACAGACAAAAAAAAAAAAAAAATCACCAATTTAATAAACATAGATTTATATACATCTTCATCAGTCAGGGCCTGTGTGATCTAACCTCTTGTTTAAGACCTTTCAATCTCATTTAAATTGTTATCAAATGGTATTAGTTTGCAAATGTTTATCCCAATCCAAGCAACTAGAACAGCAGGTTTCAGTGATCAGCACCTTCAGTCTAAATGCAGGAAATAATTACCCCGTGTGCGTTCAACCAGAACTGCTGGAACTGCAGCATCAATGCTATCTTTAAAAAAGCAACAACAAATAGTAACAGCATTAGCAACGGAGCAGCAGTGCATCACCCTCTGAACACTGAGTAGAAAAGGTTAGAGGACGGCAATAGAAAAAGGCACAAGGGTGCGTTTTACCTTCTTTGCACAGGAATAAGATATCTCCAAACCGTGAAATCAGAAGCGTCACAACGAACTGTTGGGTGGTATCAGGGTGGATGAGGATGAGGATAATGACGTGAACAGATCCTTGAAAGTAGAAAAGGCCTTTTCTGCTGCGTTGCTCCACTGGAAGGATACCTTAGGAGAAATGAGGTTTGCGAATGGTAGAACAATTTTCCTAAAATTGTGAATGAACTGGTGGTAAAAGTTGGTAACCCAAGGAAGCGCTGGAGATTCTTTCGAGTAATTGGTGTGTGCCAATCTATTGCCGCCTAGATCTTCGCTGGATCGGCCCATTCTCTACAATGCAGCCTACATAGGAGTCAATGTGGAACTCACATTTTTGACCCTTTACGAACAGCTTATTTTCCACCAGGCGTTACAGCACCAGAAAAACCTCAGCAAACCTCTTCGTCTGAGGATTTTTTTATGCTCAGGCAAAAACTGAAGGTTTCCTGTCAGTGTAAGCCAGCTGATTAGCAAATGAAAAACAGGCGGACTTGATTGCTTTAGGTGTACACTGAAAGAGGTTGGAGATCCCAGAAGTATCCCGCCCCTGCAATATAAGGCATGGTTACACACGCGCACACACACTAAACACACCACACATTCAAGATGAAAGGGAAAGAGAGAGGAAGCCAAAATGGAGAGAGAAAAAGAGAAATGGCAGAGATGCACAGGAGGACTGATGGGCCATGAGAAGTACACTCATAAATAACAGTATCCCAGTCATTCCCTTGGAGTTATCATGGAGGAGATAAGATCTAGCATGTCCATCAAATAAAAAGCCCAAATCTGTGCTTTTAGTAAACTTCAAGTTTCATGGATATTCATATTATTAATATTATTGTTAATATTAATAATTAACCACCTAACCCTTAAACCACCTGTACTATTTGTACTCTCAGCAAAAGTGCTAAACGGACTCCAAACCTGGTGGTTAGCAATCCTTTTTTCTTACAACTGATTAACTGGCCCGAATGTATCTGCTGTGAAAGGTCACATGTGCAATAGCATGAAAGGTCATGAGGCAGCATGTGATAAGATAAGTGATACGTGTGCCTTTTGTCTGGGAAAGCTTTGATGTTTCAAAGGCTATAGCTGTAGCATAAGTTCTTTGGGGACTCCCCAGGGTACAGCGATACCTGGGTGACCTCTCGATCAGATGAAAAGGGCCGCTTGCTGGTCCTTGACAAAAGTTTATTTAAAATTATAACACTGACTATAGCTCACAGAGATCAGGATAGCTGCATCTATTTCAAGACAAGTTGACAGGACAAAAGACATGCTGTGGAAGAGTGTCATAGATTAATAACAAATATGATTGAATGCAGGAAGGCTCAGCTTCATATAAGTTTAGTCATCATGTATATGACACAGTCATCTTTCTTTCTTTAGCTAAAATGTACACCACTGAGCTCAAAGAATACAGTACAGCCAAGCAGTCACAGTCTGGTTTTATCTGTAAAAATTCTTAGAGTAATTAATTACAAATGTCAAACACCCTCAAAAGACAACAGATGTATCAGAGATGAGATTGCATGGGAATAGTTTGGAGTTAAAATCATGTTTGGTTCTATTCACCATGCTTTAGAAGTGTCCCTAATCATTTATAAAGAGAATCACACACTGGTTTAGAACTGCTTTGTTGCTGCTGGTTTGACCTTAATGACAATGCAGGAAATAAACTGTGGAAGAAGTACAGGGGTGATGCATCTTTCTTTGTCAAAAAAGGTTTCAGCAAAACTGCAAAGGGAAACCTAACAGCAATAATGATGTGGTTTCATGTGTATATTCTTGTGCGGAGGTTGTGACAGCCTGAACACTGACATGAAATATGAGGAAAGCACTTTCTTATTATTTTTTTTTCTTTCTTACTGTGATTAATTTGTATTCTTAATTTGTATGTAGGAGATGGTGCCTGTATAAATGCCTCTAGGACAAAAACAGCAGCACTATACCACTAACAGAACTTCAGCTCTTTGCAAAAATCTGCACAGACAGAAGTTAGTGCATGCCGAGCCTAGCCCAGCAGCCCAGAGCTTGGTCTTCAACACCTACCAAACTGATGAGCAGTCAGGCTACAGTCTCCGTTTCTACCTGTTCAGGTTTCTACAGTAGACTCACTGTAATTAATGCTTTGAGGCTCTTTCAGCTCGTTTTCCTCTTTGCTTTGTGCTGTTAGTTTTGTGTTCATTTGTAAAAACTAAAAGAAAGATCATATCTGTGTCCTCATTAGGACAGGCATTTGTCATAGTGTTTGGGACATTGCGTTTCAGAACATTTTGAGGTGTACTGAGAAAGCAATGTAAACGGTAGCCTAGTGTAAAGGCCATTCCAGACAGAATGCAGCAGATGCTGCTCTGCACTATGAAACCCATTCTTTTCTATTTCTTGCAGTAGAAAAGAGTGTTTTCCATTGTACTGTCAAAAGTGCACTGCAAGCACACTGTCATACTGTTCTCGTGCATTTTGCAGGTTGAACTTTGACTGCTGTGTGCTGTAATGTATTTGGCATGACCAATAGAAACGACAGCTACAGCTGTGCTAAGGTAGACCACACAGTTGACGAAAACATGGAAAAAAAAGTTAATTCTGTTTGTATCTGAAACTTTGTGACAACTTTATAAAAGAAGTGTTGTGAAAACAACACATTCTTCACTAACAGTGATAGAGCCAAAGCTTCTTTAATGACAAGGGATACATGTTGTCAAATGGCAGGAAGCAGCTGACCTAGTACATGTAGAGCAGGTGCAAACAAATTATGAGCACCATGGCCAGCCTAACATAAATTTTGAGCTAGTCACTCCAGCTAGCGTAAGCCCAGCGTGCTGTGGCTCTCTCAGACACAGTAAAGCAACAGAACACCATAATAAGAGCTAAATGATATCAAGGTCCATGTCAACAGCAAACCAGCCCCTGTTATAAAAAAAATACAAAATTAAATTTAACGAATATTTTTATTTTTAAAGCGCTACCACTTCAAAAATGAAAATCATAAAGTTTCAGATACTTGCAACAGTATTGTATTCTATGATGCCGTGCATGCCCCAAGAAGAGTGCCTGCTCCACTCAGGGCTAGTTTAAAAAAAGAGCTTGAAAGAATGAGTCAAATGGGTGTCATTGAATGAGTGGAAGACCCAACAGACTGGGTGAACTCTATCACTGTTAGGGGTTTTCTGTTTTTGGTTCTTTGATTGGGTTTATTATATTTTTTAGCTTTCTTTGACTAATGGGTTATAGGGTTGTTCTGAGTTTAGGTTCTCTGTGTGCTTTATGTTAGAGTTTCAGTCTTTTGGCTTCTGTCTGTGTTCCGTAGTTGCTGTATCCCCTCGTCAAGTCCGCATCTCTGTGTTAAATTTCCTGTTTTACTTTGCCGTCCATGTTTTAGGTTAATGTATCGGGTTTTGCTTCCCTTGTCTCGTCAGCCCTGATTTGCCCCAGCTCTGTTTCCCTCATCTCTCATTCACTGATTGCTCCCTCTGTATATTTAAGCCCTGTGTTTTCCTTTGTCTGTGTCGCCATCTACCCTCATTCTGTACTGTGTTCAGTTTGCCAGCCTAGTTAGTTTTTTGTATTTTTTCAGTTTAGTTTTTGGTTTGGTTCACTACTAAAGCTGTTTTCGAGTTCACCTTTGTCATCTCAGAAAGTGTGCACTTTGGGTCCTCCATTTCATACCAGCCTGCACACAGCCCCACTTGACAATCACGTGTGCCAAGAAAAAGAGTACAGGTGCTTTACAAGATCGCGACCACACAATGGATCCAGCAGCACTCACGCCCTCTGAGGAGCTACAGGGAGTATCAGTGCGCCGTAGCTAACCGGCTGCAGCAACTGATTTCCAGCCTTCCCTGGCTACTGGACTCACTCCCTCCACTAATTAGGGATTTCCTCCTTAACAACCTTTATCTTCACCTGCTGGAGGATTCGCGGACCAGCCCGCTGGAGGTTTTGCAGCCCAACCTGCCAGTTTCCTCCCCCCGGAGAAAGCAGCACTCTCGCTGTCATACCTCAACAACCACGGAGCAACTTTCGGTGGTGAGTCAAGGGGACTATTTTTTTAATGCGCCACTCCCACCGCTAGCTTAACCACCTGCTCAGTTTTTAGCTCAGTTACTTGCTCAGTCTTAAGGTCAGTTACCTCCTTAGTCATCTGCTCAGCTGCCTGTTCAGCCAGAGGTCTCTGCCCCTGTTGGTGAGTCCGTTCAGCCTCCACATTTCCTCTTTCCATGCCACCGTCTGCAGCGCAATCACCTGCAGTTTCCACATCATCACCTGCTGCGCCACCACCTGATCCACCATCTGCAGCTCCCACGCTGTCGCCTGCAGCGCTAACACCTGAAGTTTTCACATCGTTGCCTGGAGGGCCACCAACTGCGGCTCCTACGCTGTTGCCTGCAGCGCCACCACCTCTGCCTCGCCACTTTCCATCGGCTGGGCATCTTGCCATCTTGGACCTCCTGAACTACATTGCCACCGCTGCCTTCCGCGTAGCCAGCCTCTGGATATTTTTTTCGCCTGCATCACCACCACTGCCTTCTGCACGGACGGCCTCCAGATCTACTTCACCTGAGTTGTTGCCACTGCCAAGTGGTCGGCCTCCGGACCAGCCCCATTGCAGCCACTGGATCCACAAACGGCCTCCTGAACTGCTTTGTCACCGCCACTGGCTTTGTGGTCAACCTCCAGAACTGCCCGGTTTTAGACTGTTGGGCTGTAAACCTCTGGGTTGGCTCCCTGAACCTTTTCTGAACTGTTTCCTGGGCTGCAGTGTCCTCTGTGCACTTTGGGTCCTCCATTCCATTCCTGCTTGCACACAGCCTCACTTGACAATCACGTGTGCCAAAAAAAAAACAATACGGGTGCTTTAGGAGACCACCTTGAGCCCAAAGATCTAAATAAAAATATTAAGGGCCAATTATTTTTTTTTTTTAGCAAACTGGATGCTTTACATGGATTTTGGCAGCTGAGGCTAGACCCAGAGAGCAGTAGGTACACTACCTTCAACACACTATTTCGGAGTTACTGGTTTTTGAGGCTCCATTTGCCATTAAATCAGCACCAGAAATCTTCCACAGAGCAATGTGGTCTTTAATAAAAGGGCTGGAAGGTACCAGATTCTACCTCATCCTCTGGAGAAATACAAGACAACAACATGATGAAAGGCTGGAGAAACATTAATTAAGAGTTAAAAAGAATGGACTAAAACTAAATAAAGACAAGTGCCTCTTTGGTGTTCTAGAGATGACCTTCTTTGGCAGACAAGGTCATAAGTGAAGGGGTGGAACCTGATCAGTCAAAAGAACACAAAAGAACAAGCCATATTAAGGCTGCACCCACTGATGAAAAAGGTGTCTTGCGAGCCATGGGAATGATCAATTTCCTGGGCAAGTTCATTCCTAATCCTACCTTCAAGACAGCATGCCTCAGGGAGCTGCTACAGCACAATACAGTGTTCAAGAGGACAGCCCAACATGAGAAAGAGTGAAAAAAAATAAAGGAAACTGAAACTATGGAGCCAGTCCTCACATTCATTGATTCATCAAAACCAACAACAATTTTCAAAGATGCCTCAAAGACTTGGAAACCGTTCTGCTCCAAAAGAACAGAGACAAATGGCAACCTCTAGCATATGTGTCAAAACTGTATTTTGTTACCCTGACAATAAAGTTGAATCCTATATCCTATCCTATCAGTGACAGAAACTAAGCAACACTATGCTCAAATTGAAAAAGAGACTTTGGGCTTAGCTGTGAAATTTTCCACACCCAAACACTATGTTTACGGACGACCAACCTTTACAGAAGACTAATCACAAACCTCCCATATCAATCAGAAAAAAGAACCTCAACAACATGTCACCCAGAATTAAACACATGATGATGGCATTGCAGTACTATTACTTTGAGCTGATTTACACGCCTGTAAAATAAATCGTGCTGGCAGATGCGTTATCAGGCGCACCAGCACCAAGCTGTGACAGGTTAGCCAGCACTACAGCTGAGGAAGCTGGAGTCTTAATGTGTTCTGAAATATGCCAAACTTGACCAACCAAAAGGGTGAGCTCATAGTGGCTGTGTCCATCTTTTATATACAGTCTGTGATCATGGGTTGATGCTGGACCTGACAGATCATCATTTTAAAGTCATCCAGAATTTCATGGCAAGTTCATGGCAGCACACTGTGCTTTGTCACAGATGGAAATCAGTGAGGAAGAGAAGACTGTCAGGGACTTCTATGGAATGCAAGAGCCTCACATTCTACATCAGCGATTACATTTTATAAATATGTTTTCATAGCAACAAGTTGATCTTGAGCATTAGAAGCACTAATGCCATGAATCCCTTGATATATGATCCAGTAAATGAAGTGGAGGTGGAGGTGGAGTGCTACAGTATTGGAAAAATGAAGTAGCTGCAGTAAAATGAACATGCTAAAAAGTCAAAATGTTTTGAAGTAGTGTGTTCTTTGCTGCCACAGTTTTGGAACACGTCTTCTTATTTAATCCCCACAAGGATTAAATGTCCTCGAAAAGAAAGGATGAAGAAGAAAATATTCCAGTCAGAAAATTTTTACTTCTTTTCAGGGCTGCTGTAGAGTTTTATGTGGGTTTAGAAGCTTAGATTAGGGTAGGATTAAATGGAAATGTCACAGAGGGAATGGTTAGGGAATGAATACAGTCAATGAAGTTTCTAACAAGTATGCAGCAGCAATACAAATGTGTGTGTGCGTGCTAAAGACTACATGTTTGTTAGATGCTCAACTAAGCAGAAACATTGCAATGTGAGGGCACTTGCAGGCATCAAGTCATTGAAACTCTCCTCACACTCCTGCCTGCCTCCATTTAGCAGTTGGGAGGGCTGGAGGGGAAAGGAAGGGAAAGAGAGGGGTGGAAGAGAGTGATGCCAAAGAAAACAGACAGCTCCAACTCCACAGACTAAAAATCTTGATACACTTTGACTGCTTTAGACAATCATGACCACTAATGACTTCACATTTTCTTGGTTGTTTTTGCAAGTTAAGCTGTTCATTCTAGAGTGTATGCATGTTTTAGCCCAATCTACACATATCTGTTTTTTTCCATGTTATCAGCTATGTTAAAAAAAAAAAAAAGGCCAGAGACCAGAAATGCCCTCTGAGCCTGTCATATGTCCCATTATAACCTGGTTGGCTTCTTGCGTGCACAGCAACACAAGTTGTTGCACGCACAGTCATTCACTAACATGTTGACAGTATGGATGCTGTAATTGAAGACACAAACTAAAACATCAAAGTCTTTGTTACAACAAACCTGATCAGACACTTAAATCACTTACAACTAGCTGGACAAGGACAAGAAACTAAGGCAAAGTGGCTAAAGGCAAAGCTATCCACAGAGCAGCCTTGGTATAAGCAAACAATCAAAGCAGTTATGAGCAAAGTTATGAAGACAAAGAAAAAGAGAAAGGGGTAGTGTCCCGTTTCCTGTTAAATTACTAAAAGGAAATTATGTAAGTAACGTTTGCTATATAAATCTGTTGAATCTGGTGCAAAGACACCATCTCCTTGTCATTTGAACCAATTGTAGAAAAGACCGTCTTTGGATGGACTACATCACCCAGCTGCCTATATGCAGTCATGGGATTAGCTCCTCAGCTGGAAAGCCTGATTTAGTTCCTAGGCTGACAAAGCAAATAGCCCATCCTGTGTTTGTTATGGATGGTGTGCATCACATAAACCTGAGTTCATGTTCCATGTTTAAGATGCTGCACCCTACTACTTTTGTGTGTATTAGTTCTAGTTACCTTTAGCATATATGCTAATTAGCAAAAGCTATGGTGGTGTGGTGGTGAATGCTGCAATATGGGTGTATTACGTAGAACTAGAGGGTTGAATACTGAACAACTGCATCAACGTAAATATATTTTTTCCCCTGTGTTGAAGTTCCATATTGTGGCGCACTCTGTGGGGGGTGCTTTACTAAATGTGAACGCTCCTAAGGAGCGGTATTAAATTGATGCATTTTCTTAGCAAGTTTGTTGTGGAGGAATTGGCAGACAGCTGTATTACTCTTTAATCTTTATTCATGTTCTAATGCATTTCCTGTTCTTGATCACAGAAACCACACCACATCACCCCACACCCGAGATTTAAGCGTCTGGATTGAATCAGACACGTGAATAGCTTGTGGGAGATTGTTCCTGAGGTTAGGTGTAACTGAAGCGAAGGCACAGTCGCCTCTGGTCTTCAGCCGTGGCCTAGGTTGCACCGAAGGCAATTGGCCCGATGATCTCAGTGCTCTCCTAGGAATATATAGGCTAAGAAGATCGGTAAGGTAACTAGGTGTGGTATTATTTATTATATCAAAAGTAAGCAGTAAGATTTTAAAATTGATGCAACATTTAATGGGAAGATAGTGTAGGTCAGAGAGAATTGGGGTAATTGACTCAAAGTTCCAGTTAAGAGGTATGCCACAGCATTTTGAGCAACCTGCAGTCTATGAAGAAGGGCAGATTGGAGACCAGTGTGTAAGGAATTAACGTAGTTGTGGCGGGCGTGGCCTGCGGTGGCGTGCGGGGAGGGCGGACGCACCTGCACGCCATCCGCAATCATGCCCGCCGCCTTTATTAGTTGCATTGGGTCCTGTGGGGGTTGTTGTTGGTTGTGTGTATGTGGAGCTGGCAGCGGGAGAGCTGCAGCTCACGGTGTCCAGCAACCGTTTATGAGTGTGTGTTAAAATAAAGAATGTTTACGGGTGGAAATATGTCGTCGGGTCTGCCTTGGTCCTTTACATTGGTGCCGAAACCCAGGAGGGCGGGCACAGCAGACCCAGAACCGAGCCGGCGTGAGCAGGAGGCGGGGTGGCGCTCCCGTCGAGATGAGCAGCAGGTGCAGGTGGACCGCCACCTGGAGCGAATGAGGGATCTGGCGGCCCTTATCTGCGCCTGGCCAGCACCGCCGCCAACCCCAGCGGCGTTCACAGTTGGCGCGGCAGTGGAGAAGATAAGGACC